>JAPTHL010000109.1:0-147065 GCA_028455855.1 Meloe dianella
ATTAATGAAGCTATCGATTGAATTTCTAAACTGAAGGGAAGTCTCATCCTAGGTCTAATACAGAGTAAATATGTCCCAAATCGATAAAAAGACAGAAGCTCCACTTGAAATCTTATTGGATACATAGAACGATCACAAAACTTTAATTCCATCATATATCTGTGATTGATACCTCTGAAACGTTAGGAATCGTTCTTTCTCGTGTCAAATTACGTCCTACCTCTATATTTTAAGTTATCTTGACGTTTTCTATGTATACATTGCATAAGATATAATGTACAGAGCATTTGAACGTCTCTTAATTTTCAGTTATTAATGAAGCTAGCGATTGAATTCCTGAACGAAGGAAAGTCTCATCCTAGGTCTAATACAGAGTAAATACGTCTCAAATCGTAAAAAAGACAGAGCTCCACTTGAAATCTGATTCGATACATAGAACGATTACAAAACTTTATTCCATCATATATCTGTGTTTGATACCTCCTGAAACGTTAGGAATCGTTCTTTCTCGTGTCAAATTACGTCCTACCTCTATATTTTAAGTTATCTTGACGTTTTCTATGTATACATTGCATAAGATATAATGTACAGAGCATTTGAACGTCTTTTAATTTTCAGTTATTAATGAAGCTAGCGATTGAATTCCTGAACGAAGGAAAGTCTCATCCTAGGTCTAATACAGAGTAAATACGTCTCAAATCGTAAAAAAGACAGAGCTCCACTTGAAATCTGATTAGATACATAGAACGATTACAAAATTTTATTCCATCATATATCTGTGTTTGATACCTCCAAACGTTAGGAATCGTTCTTTCTCGTGTCAAATTACGTCCTACCTCTATATTTTGAGTTATCTTGACGTTTCCTATGTATACATTGCATAAGATATAATGTACAGAGCATTTGAACGTCTTTTAATTTTCAGTTATTAATGAAGCTAGCGATTGAATTCCTGAACGAAGGAAAGTCTCATCCTAGGTCTAATACAGAGTAAATACGTCTCAAATCGTAAAAAAGACAGAGCTCCACTTGAAATCTGATTAGATACATAGATCGATTACAAAACTTTATTCCATCATATATCTGTGTTTGATACCTCTGAAACGTTAGGAATCGTTCTTTCTCGTGTCAAATTACGTCCTACCTCTATATTTTAAGTTATCTTGACGTTTTCTATGTATACATTGCATAAGATATAATGTACAGAGCATTTGAACGTCTTTTAATTTTCAGTTATTAATGAAGCTATCGATTGAATTCCTGAACGAAGGAAAGTCTCATCCTAGGTCTAATACAGAGTAAATACGTCTCAAATCGTAAAAAAGACAGAGCTCCACTTGAAATCTGATTAGATACATAGAACGATTACAAAACTTTATTCCATCATATATCTGTGTTTGATACCTCCGAAACGTTAGAAATCGTTCTTTCTCGTGTCAAATTACGTCCTACCTCTATATTTTAAGTTATCTTGACGTTTTCTATGTATACATTGCATAAGATATAATGTACAGAGCATTTGAACGTCTTTTAATTTTCAGTTATTAATGAAGCTAGCGATTGAATTCCTGAACGAAGGAATAGTCTCATCCTAGGTCTAATACAGAGTAAATACGTCTCAAATCGTAAAAGAAACAGAGCTCCACTTGAAATCTGATTAGATACATAGAACGATTACAAAACTTTATTCCATCATATATCTGTGTTTGATACCTCTGAAACGTTTGGAATCGTTCTTCTGTGTCAAATTACGTCCTACCTCTATATTTTAAGTTATCTTGACGTTTTCTATGTATACATTGCATAAGATATAATGTACAGCGCATTTGAACGTCTTTTAATTTTCAGTTATTAATGAAGCTATCGATTGAATTCCTGAACGAAGGAAAGTCTCATCCTAGGTCTAATACAGAGTAAATATGTCTCAAATCGTAAAAAAGACAGAGCTCCACTTGAAATCTGATTAGATACATAGAACGATTACAAAACTTTATTCCATCATATACCTGTGTTTGATACCTCCGAAACGTTAGGAATCGTTCTTTCTCGTGTCAAATTACGTCCTACCTCTATATTTTAAGTTATCTTGACGTTTCCTATGTATACATTGCATAAGATATAATGTACAGCGCATTTGAACGTCTTTTAATTTTCAGTTATTAATGAAGCTATCGATTGAATTCCTGAACGAAGGAAAGTCTCATCCTAGGTCTAATACAGAGTAAATACGTCCCAAATCGATAAAAAGACAAAGCTCCACTTGAAATCTGATTAGATACACAGATCGAACACAAAACTTTATTCCATCATATATCTGTGTTTGATACCTCCGAAACGTTAGGAATCGTTCTTTCTCGTGTCAAATTACGTCCTACCTCTATATTTCAAGTTATCTTGACGTTTTCCATGTATACATTGCATAAGATATAATGTACAGTGCATTTGAACGTCTTTTCATTTTCATTTATTAATGAAGCTAGCGATTGAATTCCTTAACGAAGCAAAGTCTCATCCTAGGCCTAATACAGACTAAATACGTCTCAAATCGTAAAAAATACAGAGCTCCACTTGAAATCTGATTAGATACATAGAACGATTACAAAACTTTATTCCATCATATATCTGTGTTTGATACCTCTGAAACGTTAGAAATCGTTCTTTCTCGTGTCAAATTACGTCCTACCTCTATATTTTAAGTTATCTTGACGTTTTCTATGTATACATTGCATAAGATATAATGTACAGAGCATTTGAACGTCTTTTAATTTTCAGTTATTAATGAAGCTAGCGATTGAATTCCTGAACGAAGGAAAGTCTCATCCTAGGTCTAATACAGAGTAAATACGTCTCAAATCGTAAAAAAGACAGAGCTCCACTTGAAATCTGATTAGATACATAGAACGATCACAAAACTTTATTCCATCATATATCTGTGTTTGATACCTCCGAAACGTTAGGAATCGTTCTTTCTCGTGTCAAGTTACGTCCTACCTCTATATTTTAAGTTATCTTGACGTTTTCTATGTATACATTGCATAAGATATAATGTACAGCGCATTTGAACGTCTTTTAATATTCAGTTATTAATGAAGCTATCGATTGAATTCCTGAACGAAGGAACGTCTCATCCTAGGTCTAATACAGAGTAAATACGTCTCAAATCGTAAAAAAACAGAGCTTCACTTGAAATCTGATTAGATACATAGAACGATTACAAAACTTTATTCCATCATATATCTGTGTTTGATACCTCTGAAACGTTTAGGAATCGTTCTTTCTCGTGTCAAATTACGTCCTACCTCTATATTTTAAGTTATCTTGACGTATTCTATGTATACATTGCATAAGATATAATGTACAGAGCATTTGAACGTCTTCTTAATTTTCAGTTATTAATGAAGCTAGCGATTGAATTCCTTAACGAAGGAAAGTCTCATCCTAGGTCTAATACAGAGTAAATACGTCTCAAATCGTAAAAGAAATCAGAGCTCCACTTGAAATCTGATTAGATACATAGAACGATTACAAAACTTTATTCCATCATATATCTGTGTTTGATACCTCCGAAACGTTTGGAATCGTTCTTTCTCGTGTCAAATTACGTCCTACCTCTATATTTTATGTTTTCTTGAGGTATTCCATGTATACATTGCATAAGATATAATGTACAGCGCATTTGAACGTCTTTTAATATTCACTTATTAATGAAGCTATCGATTGAATTCCTGAACGAAGGAAAGTCTCATCCTAGGTCTAATACAGACTAAATACGTCTCAAATCGTGAAAAAACAGAGCTTCACTTGAAATCTGATTAGATACATAGAACGATTTATAAACTTTATTCCATCATATATCTGTGTTTGATACCTCTGAAACGTTTGGAATCGTTCCTTCTCGTGTCAAATTACGTCCTACCTCTATATTTTATGTTTTCTTGACGTTTTCTATGTATACATTGCATAAGATATAATGTACAGAGCATTTGATCGTCTCTTAATTTTCAGTTATTAATGAAGCTAGCGATTGAATTCCCTAACGAAGGATAGTCTCATCCTAGGTCCAGTACAGAGTAAATAAGTCTCAAATCGTGAAAAACAGAGCTTCACTTGAAATCTGATTAGATACATAGAACGATTTATAAAACTTTATTCCATCATATATCTGTGTTTGATACCTCTGAAACGTATGGAATCGTTCCTTCTCGTGTCAAATTACGTCCTACCTCTCTTTTTTAAGTTTTCTTGACGTTTTCTATGTATACATTGCATAAGATATAATGTACAGAGCATTTGATCGTTTCTTAATTTTCAGTTATTAATGAAGCTAGCGATTGAATTCCCTAACGAAGGATAGTCTCATCCTAGGTCCAGTACAGAGTAAATAAGTCTCAAACCATAAAAGAAAACAGAGCTCCACTTGAAATCTTATTAGATACATAGAACGATTACAATACCTTATTCCATCATAAATCTGTGTTTGATACCTCTGAAACGTTTGGAATCGTTCTTTCTCGTGTCAAATTACGTCCTACCTCTATTTTTATGTTTTCTTGACGTTTTCTATGTATACATTGCATTAGATATAATGTACAGCGCATTTGAACGTCTTTTAATATTCACTTATTAATGAAGCTATCGATTGAATTCCTGAACGAAGGATAGTCTCATCCTAGGTCTAATACAGACTAAATACGTCTGAAATCGTGAAAAAACAGAGCTTCACTTGAAATCTGATTAGATACATAGAACGATTTATAAACTTTATTCCATCATATATCTGTGTTTGATACCTCTGAAACGTTTGGAATCGTTCCTTCTCGTGTCAAATTACGTCCTACCCCTCTATATTTTAAGTTTTCTTGACGTTTTCTATGTATACATTGCATAAGATATAATGTACAGAGCATTTGATCGTTTCTTAACTTTCAGTTATTAATGAAGCTAGCGATTGAATTCCCTAAACGAAGGATAGTCTCATCCTAGGTCTAATACAGAGTAAATAAGTCTCAAATCATAAAAAAGACAGAGCTCCACTTGAAATCTGATTAGATACATAGAACGATTACAATACTTTATTCCATCATATATCTGTGTTTGATACCTCTGAAACGTTAGGAATCGTTCTTTCTCGTGTCAAATTACGTCCTACCTCTATATTTTAAGTTATCTTGACGTTTTCTATGTATACATTGCATAAGATATAATGTACAGCGCATTTGAACGTCTTTTAATTTTCAGTTATTAATGAAGCTAGCGATTGAATTCCTGAACGAAGGAAAGTCTCATCCTAGGTCTAATACAGAGTAAATACGTCTCAAATTGTAAAAAAGACAGAGCTCCATTTGAAATCTGATTAGATACATAGAACGATTACAAAACTTTATTCCATCATATATCATTTGTTTGATACCTCCGAAACGTTAGGAATCGCTCTTTCTCGTGGCAAATTACGTCCTACCTCTATATTTTAAGTTATCTTGACGTTTCCTATGTATACATTGCATAAGATATAATGTACAGCGCATTTGAACGTCTTTTAATTTTCAGTTATTAATGAAGCTATCGATTGAATTTCTAAACTGAAGGAAAGTCTCATCCTAGGTCTAATACATAGTAAATACGTCCCAAATCGTTAAAAAGAGAAAGCTCCACTTGAAATCTGATTGGATACACAGATCGAACACAAAACTTTTTTCCATCATATATCTGTGTTTGATACCTCCGAAACGTTAGGAATCGTTCTTTGTCGTGTCAAATTACGTCCTTCCTCTATATTTTGAGTTATTTTGACGTTTTCAATGTATACATTGCATAAGATATAATGTACAGAGCATTTGAACGTCTTTTCATTTTCAGTTATTAATGAAGCTAGCGATTGAATTCCTTAACGAAGCTAAGTCTCATCCTAGGCCTAATACAGACTAAATACGTCTCAAATCGTAAAAAAGACAAAGCTCTACTTGAAATCTGATTGGATACACAGATCGAACACAAAACTTTATTCCATCATATATCTGTGTTTGATACCTCCGAAACGTTAGGAATCGTTCTTTCTCGTGTCAAGTTACGTCCTACCTCTATATTTTAAGTATTCTTGACGTTTTCTATGTATACATTGCCTAAGATATAATGTACAGCGCATTTGAACGTCTTTTAATATTCAGTTATTAATGAAGCTAGCGATTGAATTCCTGAAAAAAGGAAAGTCTCATCCTAGGTCTAATACAGACTAAATACGTCTCAAATCGTGAAAAAACAGAGCTTCACTTGAAATCTTATTAGATACATAGAACGATTACAATACTTGATTCCATCATGTATCTGTGTTTGATACCTCTGAAACGTTTGAAATCGTTCTTTCTCGTGTCAAATTACGTCCTACCTCTATATTTTAAGTTATCTTGACGTTTCCCATGTATACATTGCATAAGATATAATGTACAGAGCATTTGAACGTCTTTTCATTTTCATTTATTAATGAGGCAAGCGATTGAATTCCTTAACGAAGCAAAGTCTCATCCTAGGCCTAATACAGATTAAATACGTCCCAAATTGTAAAAAAGGCAGAGCTCTACTTGAAATCTGATTAGATACATAGAACGATTACAAAACTTAATTCCATCAAATATCTGTGTTTGATACATCTGAAACGTTTGGAATCGTTCTTTCCTGTGTCGAATTACGTCCTTCCTCTATATTTTAAGTCATCTTGACGTTTCCCATGCATACATTGCATAAGATATAATGTACAGGGCATTTGAACGTCTTTTAATTTTCAGTTATTAATGAAGCTAGCGATTGAGTTCCTCAACGAAGCAAGGTCTCATCCTAAGCCTAATACAGACTAAATACGTCTCAACTCGTAAAAAAGACAGAGCTCCACTTGAAATCTGATTAGATACATAGAACGATTACAAAACTTTATTCCATCATATATCTGTGTTTGATACATCTGAAACGTTTGAAATCGTTCTTTCTTGTGTCAAATTACGTCCTACCTCTATATTTTGAGTAATCTTGACGTTTCCTATGTATACATTGCATAAGATATAATGTACAGAGCATTTGAACGTCTTTTAATTTTCAGTGATTAATGAAGCTATTGTTTGAATTCCTGAACGAAGGAAAGTCTCATCCTTGGTGTAAAACAGAGTAACTACGTCTCAAATCGTAAAAAAGACAAAGCTCCACTTGAAATCTGATTGGATACACAGATCGAACACAAAACTTTATTCCATCATATATCTGTGTTTGATACCTCCGAAACGTTAGGAATCGTTCTTTCTCGTGTCAGATTACGTCCTAACTCTATATTTTAAGTTATCTTGGCGTTTTCTATGTATACATTGCATAAGATATAATGTACAGAGTATTTGATAGTCTTTTAATTTTCAGTTATTAATGAATCTAGCGATTGAATTCCTTAACGAAGGATAGTCTCATTCTAGGTCTAATACAGAGTAAATATGTCTCAAACCATAAAAGGAAACAGAGCTCCACTTAAAATCTTATTAGATACATAGAACGATTACAATACTTGATTCCATCATGTATCTGTGTTTGATACCTCTGAAACGTTTGGAATCGTTCTTTCTCGTGTCAAATTACGTTCTACCCCTCTTTTTTATGTTTTCTTGATGTTTTCTATGTATACATTGCATAAGATATAATGTACAGAGCATTTGATCGTTTCTTAACTTTCAGTTATTAATGAAGCTAGCGATTGAATTCCCTAACGAAGGATAGTCTCATCCTAGGTCTAGTACAGAGTAAATAAGTCTTAAACCATAAAAAAAATCAGAGCTCCACTTGAAATCTTATTAGATACATAGAACGATTACAATACCTTATTCCATCATAAATCTGTGTTTGATACCTCTGAAACGTTTGGAATCGTTCTTTCTCGTGTCAAATTACGTCCTACCTCTTTTTTTATGTTTTCTTGAGGTTTTCTATGTATACATTGCATAAGATATAATGTACAGCGCATTTGAACGTCTTTTAATATTCACTTATTAATGAAGCTATCGATTGAATTCCTGAACGAAGGAAAGTCTCATCCTAGGTCTAATACAGACTAAATACGTCTCAAATCGTGAAAAAACAGAGCTTCACTTGAAATCTGATTAGATACATAGAACGATTTATAAACTTTATTCCATCATATATCTGTGTTTGATACCTCTGAAACGTTTGGAATCGTTCCTTCTCGTGTCAAATTACGTCCTACCCCTCTTTTTTATGTTTTCTTGACGTTTTCTATGTATACATTGCATAAGATATAATGTACAGAGCATTTGATCGTTTCTTAATTTTCAGTTATTAATAAAGCTAGCGATTGAATTCCCTAACGAGGGATAGTCTCATCCTAGGTCCAGTACAGAGTAAATAAGTCTCAAACCATAAAAGAAAACAGAGCTCCACTTGAAATCTTATTAGATACATAGAACGATTACAATACTTTATTCCATCATATATCTGTGTTTGATACATCTGAAACGTTTGAAATCGTTCTTTCTCATGTCAAATTACGTCCTACCTCTATATTTCAAGTTATATTGACGTTTCCCATGTATATATTGCATAAGATATAATGTACAGAGCATTTGAACGTCTTTTAATTTTCAGTTATTATTGAAGCTGGCGATTGAATTCCTTAACGAAGGATAGTCTCATCCTAGGTCTAATACAGACTATATAGGTCTCAAATCATAAAAAAGACAGAGCTCTACTTGAAATCTGATTAGATACATAGAACGATTACAAAACTTTATTCCATCATATATCAGTGGTTGATACCTCTGAAACGTTAGGAATCGTTCTTTCCTGTGTCGAATTACGTCCTTCCTCTATATTTTAAGTTATCTTGACGTTTTCTATGTATACATTGCATAAGATATAATGTACAGCGCATTTGAACGTCTTTTAATATTCAGTTATTAATGAAGCTATCGATTGAATTCCTGAACGAGGGAAAGTCTTATCCTAGGTCTAATACAGAGTAAATATGTCTCAAATTGTAAAAAAGACAGAGCCCCATTTGAAATATGATAAGATACATAGAACGATTACAAAACCTAAATCCATCATATACATTTGTTTGATACCTCCGAAACGTTAGGAATCGCTCTTTCGCGTGGCAAATTACGTCCTACCTCTATATTTTAAGTTATCTTGACATTTCCTATGTATACATTGCATAAGATATAATGTACAGCGCATTTGAACGTCTTTTAATTTTCAGTTATTAATGAAGCTATCGATTGAATTTCTAAACTGAGGGAACCCTCATCCTAGGTCTAATACATAGTAAATATGTCCCAAATCGTTAAAAAGGGAAAGCTCCACTTGAAATCTGATTGGATACACAGATCGAACACAAAACTTTTTTCCATCATATATCTGTGTTTGATACCTCCGAAACGTTAGGAATCGTTCTTTGTCGTGTCAAATTACGTCCTTCCTCTATATTTTAAGTTATTTTGACGTTTTCAATGTATACATTGCATAAGATATAATGTACAGAGCATTTGAACGTCTTTTCATTTTCATTTATTAATGAAGCTAGCGATTGAATTCCTTAACGAAGCTGAAGTCTCATCCTAGGCCTAATACAGACTAAATACGTCTCAAATCGTAAAAAAGACAAAGCTCTACTTGAAATCTGATTGGATACACAGATCGAACATAAAACTTTATTCCATCATATATCTGTGTTTGATACCTCCGAAACGTTAGGAATCGTTCTTTCTCGTGTCAAATTACGTCCTACCTCTATATTTTAAGTTATTCTTGACGTTTTCTATGTATACATTGCATAAGATATAATGTACAGAGCATTTGAACGTCTTTTAATTTTCAGTTATTAATGAAGCTAGCGATTGAATTCCTGAACGAAGGAAAGTCTCATCCTAGGTCTAATACAGAGTAAATAAGTCTCAAATCGTAAAAGAAGACAGAGCTCCACTTGAAATCTTATTAGATACATAGAACGATTACAAAACTTTATTCCATCATATATCTGTGTTTGATACATCTGAAACGTTTGGAATCGTTCTTTCCTCGTGTCAAATTACGTCCTACCTCTATATTTTAAGTTATCTTGACGTTTCCCATGTATACATTGCATAAGATATAATGTACAGCGCATTTGAACGTCTTTTAATTTTCAGTTATTAATGAAGCTAGCGATTGAATTCCTTAACGAAGGAAAGTCTCATCCTAGGTCTAATACAGACTATATAGGTCTCAAATCGTAAGAAAGACAGAGCTCCACTTGAAATCTGATTAGATACATAGAACGATTACAAAACTTTATTCCATCATATATCAGTGGTTGATACCTCTGAAACGTTAGGAATCGTTCTTTCTCGTGTCAAATTACGTCCTACCTCTATATTTCAAGTTATCTTGACGTTTTCTATGTATACATTGCATAAGATATAATGTACAGCGCATTTGAACGTCTTTTAATAGTCAGTTATTAATGAAGCTATCGATTGAATTCCTGAACGAGGGAAAGTCTCATCCTAGGTCTAATACAGACTAAATATGTCTCAAATTGTAAAAAAGACAGAGCTCCATTTGAAATCTGATTAGATACATAGAACGATTACAAAACCTAAATCCATCATATACATTTGTTTGATACCTCCGAAACGTTAGGAATCGCTCTTTCGCGTGGCAAATTACGTCCTACCTCTATATTTTAAGTTATCTTGACATTTCCTATGTATACATTGCATAAGATATAATGTACAGCGCATTTGAACGTCTTTTAATTTTCAGTTATTAATGAAGCTATCGATTGAATTTCTAAACTGAGGGAACGCCTCATCCTAGGTCTAATACATAGTAAATATGTCCCAAATCGTTAAAAAGGGAAAGCTCCACTTGAAATCTGATTGGATACACAGATCGAACACAAAACTTTTTTCCATCATATATCTTGATACAATGGTATGTTATGTTACAGTTACGTATACTATTACTATCATCACTACCTCCTCCCATGTTTCCAATGGTCATCCTCCTGTAACATGTCACTGTTTGTAGAGTGTTCAAAGATTATCATATAGGTAACTAATATATAAAAAGGACGTACTTTATCTGTTATAGTCAGTATGTGTATATCTATATAATATACAGAAAGAAGGACCCTTTGATATAATTTTATGTGACATATTGTGTATTAAAATCGGTTTTTCGATGTGGAAAATAGCCTATTATCATACTGTATATTTCAACATATTTTTCTAAAAATGTAAGAAAAATGAGAAAGTATGATAGATTTTCTAGAAATTTTGCACCTACTATTTTGTTTTCGTTATTATTTTTTTGTATCTAGAAAGGGGTTACCGTTTACAGTAGCTGTATTTCTCTTAGTATTATCAGAAACTGGCAGTCACTCTCTCTCAGATCCAACTGTCTCCACTTGATCGAGATGATTAATGGCGAGGCACGGATATTATTTAGTCCTTTAAAGATTGGTGATTTCATCCAGTACATATATACAATATTTATACGTATACATACGTACAAATGTGTAATTTTAAGAGATTATCTCTTATCTATAACGTGACATTCCTTCTCATTCCCCCATATCTGTCCCTGTATTCAAAATATCTTTTCGATATCTGTGTAATTATTACAACTTTAATAGGAAAGATGTATAGAAAGAGATAGATGATGTAATGATGATGATGGCGAAAATGATGTCAATGTGATGTGAATCCATCAACATGTCTATGGATTTATCGTAAAGTTTTATGATGTTTAGAACAGGCTTGTCATTACAGATTAAAAATTTGTACGGAATTATGGAAGAGAAATGGCAATTATTTTTTTTTGTTCTTGTCTTTCCATCGAAATTACGCTCCTGTATTGGTAAATAAACGTGATATAATAAGGTATATCCGGCATTTTGCATATTGACTTAGATGTAGGCGCAAAACGGAACACTTACACGGCTGCTGGACGGCGATAAGACCAAGTCGCGGGGTTCGAAATCGATTAGTCTTATATCTGTGTATATGTATGTATTTACTCACACACGATCACATACACAAACTTACAACAACCCTCTCTATTCGTATATATTGTATATTCGAACAACTATAACCGGCCGTTTGCATACGTGATTTGTTCGACTATCTTATATACCACACACACAATAGGGACATACGGTCTTTTATACGCCTATATATATTTATGAAAATTCAATCTATCAATAACATATACAGAATATCCCAGTCAAGAGGTTTTCATATTTCTATTATTTGTGTATTGCAACAATGAACCATTTTTTTTTTTAATTCATAGAGTAATATTGTTTGACAATGGAGCTGCCCTTGTAGTTAATTTGGAAATGGTGAAAATTTCAAATTACCGACAAGAGTATTTCCACTGGCTAATAAGACTTATTTTTAGAGATTATTCCCAAAATTACAAATAATACTTTACAAATAAGAGGGAATGAGAACAGATCCAACACTTTTGGCTGGGACACACTGCATACAGACAGGAGAATGGATGTTTATTGTGAACTGTTGTCATATTTTTAGATTTGAAAAATTTAAATCAACAGTGGTGGTGGTGGTGGTGCAAACAGTGGTAGATAGATAGTAATAATAAAGCCTTTTATCTAGATAGAAATAAATATTATCGGTCGACACTATTATAGCATTGTTATAATATTTTGAGCTATTGTGAATCGATAATAACGTTAGCATTTGCAGGTGATGAAACAATGATAATGTTGATGATAGAACAATACATAAAATACATAACAGAAGTGTCATAATTAAAATATAAACAAGTGAATTAATTATCGTTTTCAACTTTCAACAATAAAAAAACATTGTTGTTATTATTATTAATTAGTAGATTGATGATGACGGTATATTCAACTAATTGTTGCCTATAGTGCGTAGATATGAATTAAGATGATCTTAGTGTTTTATTTGTTAATTATTTTAATTACAATTTATTACCAGACATTGTAATTGAACCATTAAAAATTACTATCAAGGTTATTTGATCTAATTCATTCATATTTTTTTTGTGATAAATACGAATTTTTAAAAATTCACAGGTTCTTATAATTAATTGCATATACTTGAATTAATAAAAATAATAATAATAATAATAATAATAATAAATAATGAACAACTATATAGGTGCAATATATCTACATTACATTGTGAGTTGCTAATGAAATTCAATTATTTTTAATTAGTTTTTTATATATTTAATCAAAAGACCGTTGAGCATTATCAATAATTTAGATAATTAGCGTAAATACCCATGTAAAACAATATTTGTGTAAGAAATAGAATTTTAGTGATTAAAATCTAACATTTGAGATTGAGCTTTTATCACCGATTGTGCTGTGGTTCTTTCGTTAAAATTCTATTCCTTAAAAAAAATTATCCCTTCATCATAAAACAACAGCCTCAATTACAATTACATTTAAAGATGCAATGAAACTTCTTACTGCTTGAAAATGTTATTGTGCTTATGAGAGTTTACAAGGCGGTATCTACTCTAAAGTGGAACATAGTGTATATATTTGTGTTAACGTAGTATAGATAACCAGTTATACATACGGAACCGCGCTGGTGTATTGTTGATGGTAGAGAAATAATTTTTTCATTAAAAAAATATATTATTGAATAAATTAATTATAAAAGCGATCTCGTGATATTCTTAAATTTATTACATTGTTTAATTATAAACAATTTTATTTTCAAGTTTATAATTAAACAGATATTTATATTTTGTAAGTTTTAGGACCACACATGATCTTCAAACATATGTATAGACTTCATCCTATTCTATTCACTATATCACTATCCACGTGGTGATCATAAAATGTTAGAATATAGCCCATAACAATTGCTCATAAAACTTTACAAAATACTCATATTAAAAACATTCAACACAACAACAAAACAATAACAAAATTTTATATATTGTAAATTTGTTTATTATCTATTTGAAAATAATATTCCATTAATTTTCTACATTATTGTTGCGATAGATGAATTATATTATAGTGTTGATTATAATGATAATGATCATGATGATGATGATGATGATGATTATTATAGGAAAACCGATTATAATATATGTGTATGTATAACTTGATCGAAAACGTGGAATTGAGTGGTTTTGTGTATGCATCTATTATATATCAGCTAAAATCGTACACACACACACACACACACACACACACACCAACCCACTGCAACAACACATCTACCCCTATTCTGTTTCTATTATCTGACGTGTTACCGGCCAGTATCAACAATAGCCCAAATGTCAGATAGCCCAAACACAATTACCTAAATTTAGAAAAATACTAATCGCATTGATGAACGACGACACTATTACTGTATATCTGTCTTTGTTTCTGTATCAACCATATATATATATACAGGGTCGGCCCGTCCAAGTAGAAACATAGGAGAAAATAATAGAAATGAAACAGAAATATGATGTGCATGTGTTAAAAAGAGATATAGGAAAGGTGGGTGGTTAAGTAGTAAATACTCAATGCAAAAATATCCACCCTCACCATCTTCAGCAGACCGCTTTTCTAATAACCACTCCTCTTTCTACTAAGAAAACGATCTGGCCTAAAATTTTGCGTCTTTTTGAAGTAGAAACATTACAACTCAATGAGTAAGAGAGAGACGGAACAACAACATTGTCCAGGTTTTGAGACATTTGGTGAATTTAAAATTAATCGTAATTGAAAATAAATGTAAACATCGATTAAACTTAAATTTTTGTTTTTTTTTAATGCTCTTGCATAGTACCATAAAAAATGTGTATCTGTACTGTTTGTTAAGATCGACAGTTAATTGAAAACAAACAAATTACCAAAAAGTTTTTATTGTTTAATAATTTGTTCAATTGATAACAATAGCAAAAATTTCTCTAAATTCGGTTTCCATCAGTAACGCATTTTTAATTTTAATTCTCCAAATTGCTAGTTTGTTGTTGTTGTTCTGTCTTCTCTTACTCATTGAGTTGTAATGTTTCTACTTCAAAAAGACGCAAAATTCTAGGCCAGATCGTTTTCTTAGTAGAAAGAGGAGTGGTTATTACAAAAGGGGTCTAGTGCAGATGGTGAGGGTGGATATTTTTGTAATGAGTATTTACTACTTAACCACCCACCTTTCCTATATCTCTTTTAACACATGTACATCATATTTCTGTTTCATTTCTTCTATTTTCTCCTATGTTTCTACTTGGACAGGCCAACCCTGTATATATATATATATATATATATATATATATATATATATATGCATGCATCCATGTGAAACAATGTTAACGTTAATGAGAAATCGACCAGAAAACAATAGGCTTATATGTATATGTGTGTATGCATATTGTAATTCTATACACATATATATAGTTTATTATTAATGTGTTTGTGTGCATTGAAAATCAAGCAATTATAAAATTTGTAAAATTGTTCAACGACACTGATTAATTCATAATAGACACATGATGTATTGGGCGGTAACTGTAAAATATAATAACAAATTATTGTGGGCTATAGAATCGTTTTGTTTTGTTTTTTTTTCATTTAAATATTGAGGTTTTATTATTAGCAATCGCTATAAGACACAACATCTGATGGGGGGGTGAGTTCACGTTAAACAAACCACATATAAGTGAGGGATGAGATGAGAGATAGTAGTAGAACACGGTGAAAATAATAATAGGGAGAGAGAGTTATATAAAAGGGGGATGATGATGATGATGATGACGACGGCGACGACGACGAGGAAGCACCCTTCTCTGCTATCTCCTATATTCCATTCGATCAACTAAATCTTCTTCATAAAACTATCTAGAGATTTACGAAGAAAATTTCGATTGGGTGATACTATCGTATCACTAACCTACTGACCATCATTTTCTAGGTTAATTTCCAAAATAAATCTAAATAGACGGCTATTACAATTTTTTTTCTCATTAAATAATAAATAAATAATTTATTGTATATATAATTAATGGAAATTATATTTGATTGATTGTCGCCATTTCTGCTAGAAATACGTATTATTCAATTGTATTGATTCCTTTGTACACTTTAGTGACACTCTTTTATCCAATACACGTCACAAATTCATATATCAATAGTTTTCTTCTCTATTCTTATTCTATCTTACTCTGTACAATTCCATAGATTGGCTGCCACCCTGATTGCTACGAAGAAACTAAACTTCTTTCAGTAGCTGTATAAATGGGCGGTCTAATCATCTTTACAAATACAATATATATATGTATTTAAAATTTTTAGGGTGGGGACTATAATAACCAATCAAGATTCGTAGCGCAGCCGTATAATATCCAATAGGTTGTGGTGGATGCGTGACGAAATTTAACTCCGCCCAAATTAGTACCAGTAAGAAGAGTGCGTGCGTGTGTGTGTGTGTGTGTGCGCGCTATGTGGTGTGGCAATCTGAACTTTTTCCAAATGCTTTTTATTTATTACATTTGTAACCGGCGAGTATACCGGTTGTGTTGTTCAGGTTCTATATATTATATGTTTTAATATATCTATCTATATGTACTATATATATATATATATATTGTATGTTTCGCGTGTGTAATATAGAGTCCTTTTTGGATTTTTGTTGATTGTGTATGTGTTAGTGTTATATGTACAGTGAGTGTACGTGGTGCGCACTCCACCACGCCCCGCCGCACTGATACATACAGACAGACAACAAACAATCCCACAACAGCTTCACTGTTACGACATCTCTCCAACTGTCTAGCCAGATTTTGATCATCTTATCCAATAAGAGAAATTCCAAATACTGTCTTTGTCTTAATTAAAAGAATTTTTACGGATCAAAAATTAACCGTGTGTACCTATTATCTATATGTGAACAATGTTATTATTATTATTATTATTAACATTTATTATTAATCATAATAATGATTGACAATATCGGTGAATTACGTTTTTGATATCGTGGATTTTTGTTGTTGTTGTTGTTGTTGTTATAGTTGATGTTGTTTTTAATTAGTTTTTTGAGAGAGTGACCTTTGTAGTGTCGCGTCGCGTTATCCGTGAATACTTTTCTAATCTGCCGTTTTGATGGTTTTAAATAATAATGATGGACACAACAGGAATAGATACTGCTAGTGAACATAGCAGTCATACATCATCTGGTTCACCAGCCGTCGCCGTTAAATCATCCCCATCACCACCGACAACACATCATCATCACCATAATAATAATAATAATTACAACAATAATAATAATAATCAATTTGGTTCAAATAATTTAAATAATAGTCCAAGACTGGCAAGTCCATTAGGACCACCAATAACAATGTCATCACATCCATTAAGTCCACCACCTGTATCATCATCGGCTAGTTTAGCTAGAAGTATGGCATTAGGACATCTACCACCACCAGGATTGGGTATATTGAATACATTGGGTGTATTACATAATCCATTAGATTTGATGGCACATCATGCAGCGGCTGCCGCCCAAGTACCACCACGTTCATATAATAGTCCACCACCTATATCAACATCAGATCCAACAGCAAATGAATGTAAATTAGTTGATTATCGTGGACAAAAGTTGCCGCATTCATTATTGCCGGTGATACAATGTTATGTTTACCACAAGCATTTGAATTATTTTTAAAACATCTAGTTGGTGGTCTACATACTGTTTATACAAAATTAAAACGTTTAGATATTGTACCATTGGTATGTAATGTTGAACAAGTCAGAATATTAAGAGGACTTGGTGCTATACAACCAGGCGTTAATCGATGCAAATTACTATCATGTAAAGATTTCGATACATTATACAGAGACTGCACAACAGCCAGGTACGTGTCAGTTATTAAAATTCCTATCTGTCTTTCATATTACAAATTAGAGCAAATACAAAACAAAACCAAAAAACAATTAGCCACCTATTTAGAATCAATACGTAGATAGATATTTATAATATTTAATTAAACAAACAATTGACAAATGGGGAGAGATATTGTGAAATATTCGAAATCCTTTTATCTTTATTATTGCAATTTCAATCATTGTTATAACACGTGTTTTATTAACTTTTTTCTATCATTTCCCCATCATCATCATCATCATCATCATTATTATTAATATTTATATAAGTAGGTATATCGTTAAGCTTTGTTCACAATGAATTTTTATATTCAACAATATAACGATTAACACTTAAAGTTTCTTTCAATTATCATCAAGAATTACAGAAAAAAAATTATTAAATTAACCCGGCGTGAACAGCTACTGATTAATCTATCGTTAAATGAATTTACACGAATTAGAGAGATAGTTACAATGTACAGATTTTTATAACAATTTCGTTTCAACAACAACAAACAAACAAAAACGTTTAAATCATTTGTTAAATAAATAATATTGACAGTTTATAATAGCCCGCCTTGGCCATTAAAAAACGATCTTAAAGTCGACGGCGGGCAGAGCCTTATAACTTGTTTGAGAAAATCACATTGTTATTTATTAGACAATTTTACTGTGTGTCTGTTTATTTGTCTGTCTCGTGTGTGTGTGTATGTGTGTAAACAAGATTTTTACGATTCTATTATTTCGTATTAACTTCGAGTTAACTATTGTTAAGATTAAACATTACAATTAACTGACAGGATTATTTATTATTCAATAGCCAACTTGATACTGTTCCAATTTATAATTATGCAATTTGATAAATACTTATTAAAAATAGATTGTTAATTGTCAAATCTGCTCATGCAACCATATCTATTCTATATAAAGATGAACAATTTTAATAATTTATTAATTTTTACAAAAGATGCCTGTTGTTGTTGTTGGTAGATATAGGAGTTGACGTTTTTTATTGTGTATCTTTAAATTGCTACATGGATAGTTTGTATAAACCATACATGTCCCATCTTATTAAACTTCTTCTAGTTGTAGTATATGCAGATTAATAATTGTGTGTATTATAAGGAGGAGGTATGGTTTAAAAGTTAATTGCATGCCAAGCTACAGTTATTTACATTTTTCTTCTCATGTTTACAACAATTTTTTCTATTTTATGCAGTGCTTAATTAGAAAAAAATACAATAAATGGATATAATCAAAAATATTTGATCATTATTCATTCATATCCTTGATAAATACAAATAACATACAGACAATAGAATGGGAATTATCATTGTGAAAATTGGGGAGATTTATCACAGAGAGTGTGTCGGAATCCACAGGTTGCTGGTGGTTGGTAGTATAGTAGTAGAGTAGAGGAGCAATTGTGGAAATCTCCCAAAGGACCCCCTCAGTCTCTCTATCTATCTTTCAATGTGTTAGTAGATAGTATATTTGTGTGTCTGTCTGTCTGGTTTTCACACAGAATATCTCTGTCTGTTGAATGAAACTAACTATCTCACTCACAAACGTCATGCGTAGTATAGTAAAATCTCAAATACAAACATTTCCAGATTCATTCCGATTTCCACAACTGTCTGTTGTACCAAATTGCCCCATCGGATTGCCTGTTTTCCCGTATCTACAACAACTGTTATTTCATTCATTCATTCATTCAATTCAATGATTTTATATAGTATGAATGTATATAGGTCGTCTCGACGCTTTCGTTCCGACGCTTGAAATAAACGATTATTATATAACATCATGGTTAATACATGAAAAAATCGAGTAACTATCTTATTTTTTGTTTTGGAAATAAAATTATTAATTAGTACTTTTTGTATTTTTGATAAGAGGCTCATATAGGTAGGAAATCAAATATAGTAAATGCGACCAGAAAAATATTAGTATTAATATCATAAAATCATGTTGATATTGCGCATTGACTCGCTGTTCTAATAGTAACTATTTAGATAGATAACCACTATAGAGATGTCAACTATAATACAGTTTATTTATGTTGTGTATAGTGTTGCTAATACTCTACTGTCTTGATGAAAATTGTAAATCTTTGGACATTTTTCCAGCAAAACAAAAATCAAATCATTCAACGACATTCAAAATGGTTTAGTATTGTACCGTTGTGCGTATACTCCTTCAAATTCTTTAGTGCACTGGCTAAAATTGTAAATCTTTCATGAATTTCTAGTAAGGTATACAGTCAATTGAAAATTTTGTTGTATCTAATCGAAATGTATAAAGATTTACAATTTCAAATGAAACACTATAGAATTGGAAATACTATAGAAATGTACTGTTTTTTAATACGTAATTTGTAGTAATAGAAATAATTATTGTAATTTTCATTTAAATCATTTACAATTTCTATAATTAGTTTCTTACGCTATTATTAAGTGAAAAGTGCCGCAACTTTTTGTGTGAATCTTCAATTTTCCGAACGAAACGTTTACAACCTTTACATTCATTAGAATAATTATAAATGTTTACAGTTGGTTACAACGGTATTTTAAAGAAAACTGCTGATCAACGACTCGAAATTATGCACCATGACCGGTTAAACGCCAATTTTTTTGACCGTACGTGCACCATCGCATTCTTTGTCGCAAAAACATTCCAAATTTCTCGATTATTTTCACAAAAAAAAAATCAAAAAAATCGTGAAAGTATCGACTTGCCTGTAGGGCAGTATGTCAAAAGCAATTCGGCCATGTTAAATTCTGATTTAGCATACATTTAATATTCGTCTTAAATTTCTAACATGTAGATGGACTGTAATAAAGATTAAATAATACATAAAAATAAGGGGGTTAGTTACAATTTAGTTACTATACGAAAAAGGGTGACTCGCTAACTATTCTATTTCACTCTTATTTATTAGTAATAGTCCGGACAGATAGATACAGAAGCATCTCTTTGTTGTTAGTTTTTAGTATCCGATTATAATGCCCCGACTATTCCATTTAACAATAGAAGGGCCCTTTTTCATAAAGTTCACAGATCCGTAGAATATGATTTGGCTCATTGCACTCGAAAAATATAATTTCGGTTTTATAGAAAGCAAAAGCAAAAAAAAATCATCTCACTCGCGCCAAAAAAATAAAACGAGGTCATTATAATCGTGTATGGTATTATATATATATATACTATATATATATATCTATATATATATTGATGATCATCATCATCATATTTATAATATCCATGATGGTTTGTGGTTATTTTTCAGGGGGTTTTGTTTGGGTTTTATTTTTTTTGTTGTTGGTTTTTTTGATTGTTATTGTTATTTTTTCATCCTTTTCAAAAAATGGAAACATCTGCAGCGTATTCAATCCAACTCCCTATTGAATTTCAATAATTCAATATTAATGTGGTTTATGTTAATTGCTAAGGTTGGATAATAATTCCAATTTGAATTTAGTTTATGTTAAAAGGCCGGTTTATGGTCATCAAATCATTTCCGAGTATCGTTAAATCAACCCTGTTTCTTATATCAAAAGTTTTAATAATAAATTGCCTGTTTGATTTAATATACCTATACTTGGATTAGAGAGCAAATAATGGTGGAAAATAGTAATTGTTGTCGAACAAAGAATATCGATGAAACAAAGATGATTGTATACTATCGTATATACTTCATATAAGTTATTGTTAGAAAATAATTCAAATAATAATAGTAGTGCTATTTTATAAAAGACTCCAAACCTATAGAGAAGGTGTTCTGTTTGTTGTGCCGTCATTGTTGTCTACATCCATGTATGTATGTGTTGATCAAAAGTTAGTTCATTAGTGGAAATGTATCCAATAATTCATCTAGTGAAAATCGCACTAACGAAAACGAGTACTAATGGCTTGAAATAAGATATCAAAGCACGCAATGATATCAACTATATCCACTAAACTAAGCTTACAACACCAAGAACTGCCTCTATAAATTTTGTTGGCAATAATAACGTATATACAGGGTGTTTACTCCTTAACACACTGAATCTTTAGATTAGACGACATTGTTTCATAAATAGCAAAGAACACACTCTGTATAGCAAATGTTTCTTAAATGAAAAGATATAATGGCAATGGTGTGGTATTTAATTAGACCTCTACTCATTTTCATCTCGACGGGATACTTCTTCTTATTTTAAATATATTTATATACACACACACACAATAAAGGGAGAAAAACCTGTCACCCGTACTATAAACAATTCGGTCGGTATGATTAAGCCATGCTTAAGCATGAAATTTAATAATAAAATGAAAGAAAATCAACAATCGTTGTTTTGTATTGTTTGTTGTAAACGACTATCACAAATGAACACATGAAATGATATTGTTGTAAATGTGTGTGTGTGTGTGTATATATATCGTTATCTGAAACAATAGTTTGTATTATTGTTGGTTGGTCATGTAACTACACAATATCATGATATATTCTCACACACATACATATTTACACATCACTATATCTGATAGTAGATGAGTGACTGAATGATGGAATAATTACAGGCCGCTATTTCACTCATTTCCATTGTATATAATATAACATATATATATATATGATGACTGTTAAACGTACTATTTAGATAATGGAAACTATAAGAGGGGTTGATGAATATATGCTGCATCATGCATTTATTTTGCCTGTTGTCATAAGCTATCTTGTTTCTCTTCTTTCAATTTTCAATAATCAACAATCAAAGCGCATATATTTCCACCCCATCTCCGTGATTATTAGTTGGTAGAAGTGAATTTTTTGTTAATATTGAATATGAATTTGCAATTGTAGGTATATTGAAAGGGGGTTAAAATATACAGCCTTAAATTTAATTATAACTATCTAAACATAATTTTATATATGAGTGGTGTGTACATAGTACATAATGAAATCTAGTAGTCGATATTCGAAAGCAACCACAACAATACAGTCGAACATTACCTCTCTATTTTCAACAGACATTTGTAAACCAAAGGTTTATTTACTGTGCCATAGTCACATGCAATTAATTGCATTATGTTAACAGCAGATACATGTTCTGGTATTTGGTACCTATACCTATACATCTACAACTATAATGTAAATATATCGTAACCAATATACGACCACAAAATCATCAAAACATATATGCCAATAATCCTTATAGAGAAAATCATTTAGGCTGAATTTTGCTAGAGATATATTTGCAAACCAAAAAGGGTTTTAACACTAATAGCCAAAACGCACTGGTGTTTTTCCTGGATAACCACAAGAACCACCACTATTGCCAACATTAAAATATCTACATATATATATATATATATATATATATATATATATATATATATATATATATATATTAAACAGTTGACATAATTGGCTATTCGGACAACCACAACCATCATCTCGCACACCCACTAAATATATTAACATTCAATTAACGATAAATTAATCGAATTCGTGATAGAGTAATTACCAAAAAAAAGAAGATTAAATAACGAACCGTCAAATTGTCACAATTTTTTTTCGTTATACTACAATTTGAATGTAATCACTGGTTTGAAGAGCGAGCTTTTTAGTCCATTTCAGACCCTACAATTATCCACATATGTGCGTGTGTGTGTGTGTGTGTGTGTGTCTGTACAATTAGAGCGGTAGAAGTAGGAAAAAAGCCATTCACTTCCCTAACACTACTTACATTAAGGCTCCTCAAGCTGCTAGCATACACAGCTGGTTGTCCAAAAAAAAACAAACTAAAATGATACATTAGCAATGTGACTAGCACGTTTTACCCCCCAAAGTTCTATTTTTTTCCTGCCTCTTTATATATAATATATATATATACGTATTCGCATTTGTAATTATAGATTTTCCCTTTTTGATATAGTAGAGTCGAAGAATTTAATAAATCTGGGATTCTGCGGCCGGTATTGTTACTAATGATGTCTCAAAAATGACATCGTGTAATTAAACAGAAGACAAATGTATTTTAAACCTTAATAAACATCTTCTGGTTTTTTGGGGTGGGTTTCATTTTGAATTTCTTTCTATTTTCATCAATAAATTATTATAAAATCCCATTGTATTCTTGTTTATCTCTCTCTCTCTATCTTTTTTTCACTCTCTGTCCCTATTATTGTGGTCTGGTTCTAATTAATTAATTTTGATTCAAAACAAATGGCTTTCAACATTTTTCGCTTAACTTTGATTTTTCCGTTATTAATTAAATCTTTTTTGTTGTTGTTGTTGTTGTTGTAAGTAGTTGGTGTTGTCTGATTTTATTTTGTAGTGGTCGATTGGCAACTTTATGCAAGTTGCGTGTGTAGTGCGTTCGCGTGTTTTAATAAAATGTTTACACGATTACAAACCTTATGTAGTCTCATTATTGGGGACTGAAATCAAATAGGCACGCGATCAAAATGTATGTATAAGCGAAAATGAGCAAAAAAAAACACAACAGCAGCAACAACTTGATTTGATTGACATTTGTGTAAATGTCTGCTATTTTCTGGAAATAAATGTAGTTACCCCCAAATATCACAATATACGTTATCTAGACGGATTTGGTCGGCTTTACTTTAAAACTGATAACAAAATAACGACATTTTGATTAACATATCGTCTGGTCGACTAAATCAGAGTAATTAGAATAAATAAATGATGATAATAAAGTTTGATTCGCTTTGTTCATGTTAGTTAGTTAAACAAATTATTGAAATTAATTTAATTTCATAGGTTGCCACTCGCAACATGAACAAACCTTGTTTCCTCATAATAATAATCACATAACTCCTTTGCTGCGCACCTATTTTCTGCCTCCTCCTCCCTTGAGCTTCCTCCTTAGCAACCGCAGCATTCCCACAAGAGCCCACGCCGGCCCAGCCCAGACCACACCGCACAGCCCAGCCTTTGCAACCCATTAGATACATAGAACGATTACAAAATTTAATTCCATCATATATCTGTGTTTGATAAATCTGAAACGTTTGGAATCGTTCTTTCTCGTGTCAAATTACGTCCTACCTCTATATTTCACGTCATCTTGACGTTTCCTATGTATACATTCCATAATATATAATGTACAGAGCATTTGAGCGTCTTTTAATTTTCAGTTATTAATGAAGCTATCGATTGAATTCCTGAACAAAGGAAAGTCTCATCCTAGGTCTAATACAGAGTAAATACGTCTCAAAATGTAAAAAAGACAGAGCTCCATTTGAAATATGATTAGACCCATATAACGATTACAAATTTTAATTCCATCATATATCTGTGTTTGATACATCTGAAACGTTTGTAATCGTTCTTTCCCGTGTCAAATGACGTCCATCATCTATATTTTAAGTTATCTTGACGTTTTCTATGTATACATTGCATAAGATATAATGTACAGAGCATTTGAACGCCTTTTAATTTTCAGTTATTAATGAAGCTAGCGATTGAATTCCTCAACGAAGCAAAGTCTCATCCTATTCCAAATACAAACTAAATACGTCCCAAATCGTGAAAAATACAGAGCTCCACTTGAAATCTGATTAGATACATAGAACGATTACAAAATTTAATTCCATCATATATCTGTGTTTGATACCTTCGAAACGTTAGGAATCGTTCTTTCTGGTGTCATATTACGTCCTACCTCTATATTTTGAGTCATCTTGACGTTTCCTATGTATACATTGCATAAGACATAATGTACAGAGCTTTTGAACGTCTTTTACTTCTCAGTTATTAATGAAGCTATCGATTGAATCCCTGAACAAAGGAAAGTCTCATCCTAGGTCTAATACAGAGTAAATACGTCCCGAATCGTAGAAAAGACAGAGCTTCACTTGAAATCTGTTTAGATACACAGATCGAACACAAAACTCAATTCCGTCATATATCTGCGTTTGATACCTCTGAAACGTTTGGAATCGTTCTTTCTCGTGTCAAATTACGTCCTACCTCTATATTTTAAGTTATCTTGACGTTTTCTATGTATACATTGCATAAGATATAATGTATAGCGCATTTGAACGTCTTTTAATTTTCAGTTATTAATGAAGCTATCGATTGAATTCCTGAGCAAAGGAAAGTCTCATCCTAGGTCTAATACAGAGTAAATACGTCTCAAATCGTAAAAAAGACAAAGCTGCACTTGAAATCTGATTAGATACACAGATCGAATACAAAACTTTATTCCATCATATATCTGTGTTTGATACATCTGAAACGTTTGGAATCGTTCTTTCTTGTGTCGAATGACGTCACACCTCTATATTTTAAGTTATCTTGACGTTTTCTATGTATACATTGCATAAGATATAATGTACAGAGCATTCGAACGTCTTTTAATTTTCAGTTATTAATGAAGCTATCGAATGATTTCCTGGACGAAGGAAAGTCTCATCCTAGGTCTAATACAGAGAAAATACGTCTCAAATCGTATAAAAGACAGAGCTCCATTTGAAATATGATTAGATACATAGAACGATTACAAAATTTAATTCCATCATATATCTGTGTTTGATACCTCCGAAACGTTAGGAATCGTTCTTTCTGGTGTCAATTTACGTCCTACCTCTATATTTTGGGTAATCTTGACGTTTTCTATGTATACATTGCATAAGATATAATGTACAGCGCATTTGAACCTCTTTTAATTTTCAGTTATTAATGAAGCTATCGATTGAATTCCTGAACGAAGGAAAGTCTCATCCTAGGTCTAATACAGAATAACTACGTCTCAAATCGTAAAAAAAACAAAGCTCCACTTGAAATCTGATTAGATACACAGATCGAACACAAAACTCAATTCCATCATATATCTGCGTTTGATACCTCTGAAACGTTTGGAATCGTTCTTTCTCGTGTCAAATAACGTCCTACTTCTATATTTTAAGTCATCTTGACGTTTCCTATGTAACCATTGCATAAGATATAATGTATAGAGCGTTTGAACGTCTTTTAATTTTCAGGTATTAATGAAGCTATCGATTGAATTCCTAGACGAAGGAAAGTCTCATCCTAGGTCTAATACAGAGTAAATACGTCTCAAATCGTAAAAAAGACAGAGCTCCATTTGAACTATGATTAGATACATAGAACGATTACAAAACTTAATTCCATCATATATCTGCGTTTGATACCTCTGAAACGTTTGGAATCGTTCTTTCCCGTGTCAAATTACGTCCTACCTCTATACTTCACGTCATCTTGACGTTTCCTATGTATACATTGCATAAGATATAATGTACAAAGCATTTGAACGTCCTTTAATTTTCAGTTATTAATGAAGCTAGCGATTGAGTTCCTTAACGAAGCAAAGTCTCATCCGAGGTCTAATAGAGAGTAACAACGTCTCAAATCGTAAAACAGACAAAGCTCCACTTGAAATTTGATTAGATACACAGAACGATTACAAAATTTAATTCCATCATATATCTGTGTTTGATACCTCTGAAACGTTTGGAATCGTTCTTTCTCGTGTCAAATTACGTCCTACCTCTATATTTTAGGTTATCCTGAAGTTTTCTATGTATACATTGCATAAAATATAATGTACAGCGCATTTGAACGTCTTTTAATATTCAGTTATTAATGAAGCCATCGATTGAATTCCTAAACGAAGGGGAGCCTCATACTAGGTCTAATACACACTAGATACTCCTCAAATCGTAAAAAACACAGAGCTTCTCTTGAAATCTGATTACATACATAGAACGATTACAAAACTTAATTCCATCATATACCTGTGTATGATACCTCCGAAACGTTAGGAATCGTTCTTTCGCGTGTCAAATTACGTCCTACCTCTATATTTTGAGTAATCTTGACGTTTTCTATGTATACATTGCGTAAGATATAATGTACAGCGCATTTGAACGTCTTTTAATATTCAGTTATTGATGAAGCTATCGATTGAATTCCTGAACGAAGGAAAGTCTCATCCTAGGTCTAATACAGAGTAAATACGTCTCAAATCGAAAAAAAGACAGAGCTCCATTTGAAATATGATTAGATACATAGAACGATTACAAAACTTAATTCCATCATATATCTGCGTTTGATACCTCTGAAACGTTTGGAATCGTTCTTTCTCGTGTCAAATTACGTCCTACCTCTATATTTCACGTCATCTTGACGTTTCCTATGTATACATTCCATAATATATAATGTACAGAGCATTTGAGCGTCTTTTAATTTTCAGTTATTAATGAAGCTATCGATTGAATTCCTGAACGAAGGAAAGTCTCATCCTAGGTCTAATACAGAGTAACTATGTCTCAAATCGTAAAAAAGACAATGCTCCACTTGAAATCTGATTAGATACATAGAACGATTACAAATTTTAATTCCATCATATATCTGTGTTTGATACATCTGAAACGTTTGGAATCGTTCTTTCTCGTGTCAAATGACGTCCATCATCTATATTTTAAGTTATCTTGACGTTTTCTATGTATACATTGCATAAGATATAATGTACAGAGCATTTGAACGCCTTTTAATTTTCAGTTATTAATGAAGCTAGCGATTGAATTCCTGAACGAAGGAAAGTCTCATCCTAGGTCTAATACACACTAGATACTCCTCAAATCGTAAAAAAGACAGAGCTTCTCTTGAAATCTGATTACATACATAGAACGATTACAAAACTTAATTCCATCATATACCTGTGTTTGATACCTCCGAAACGTTAGGAATCGTTCTTTCGCGTGTCAAATTACGTCCTACCTCTATATTTTGAGTAATCTTGACGTTTTCTATGTATACATTGCGTAAGATATAATGTACAGCGCATTTGAACGTCTTTTAATATTCAGTTATTGATGAAGCTATCGATTGAATTCCTGAACGAAGGAAAGTCTCATCCTAGGTCTAATACAGAGTAAATACGTCTCAAATCGAAAAAAAGACAGAGCTCCATTTGAAATATGATTAGATACATAGAACGATTACAAAACTTAATTCCATCATTTATCTGCGTTTGATACCTCTGAAACGTTTGGAATCGTTCTTTCTCGTGTCAAATTACGTCCTACCTCTATATTTCACGTCATCTTGACGTTTCCTATGTATACATTCCATAATATATAATGTACAGCGAATTTGAACGTCTTTTAATTTTCAGTTATTAATGAAGCTATCGATTGAATTCTTAAACGAAAGGGAGCCTCATCCTAGGTCTAATACAGACTAAATACGTCTCAAATTGTAAGAAAGACAGACCTCCATTCGAAATATGATTAGATACATAGAACGATTACAAAATTTAATTCCATCATATATCTGAGTTTGATACCTCCGAAACGTTAGGAATCGTTCTTTCTAGTTTCAAATTACGTCCTACCTCTATATTTTAAGTTATCTTGACGTTTTCTATGTATACATTGGATAAGATATAATGTACAGCGCATTTGAAAGTCTTTTAATATTCAGTCATTAATGAAGCCATCGATTGAATTCCTGAACGAAGGAAAGTCTTATCCTAGGTCTAATACAGAGTAAATACGTCTCACATTGTAAAAAAGACAGGGCCGCACTTGAAATCTGATGAAATACATAGAACGATTACAAAACTTTTTCCATCATATATCTGTGTTTGATACCTGCGAAACGTTAGGAATCGTTCCTTCTCCTGTCAAATTACGTCCTACCTCTATATTTTAAGTTATCCTGAAGTTTTCTATGTATACATTGCATAAGATATAATGTACAGCGCATTTGAACGTCCTTTAATATTCAGTTATTGATGAAGCTATCGATTGAATTCCTGAACGAAGGAAAGTCTCATCCTAGGTCTAATACAGACTAAATACGTCTCAAATCGTAAAAAATACAGAGCTCCACTTGAAATCTGATTAGATACATAGAACGATTACAAAATTTAATTCCATCATATATCTGTGTTTGATACCTCCGAAACGTTAGGAATCGTTCTTTCTCGTGTCAAATTACGTCCTACCATTATATTTTGAGTTATCTTGACGTTTTCTATGTATACATTGCATAAAATATAATCTACAGAGCATTTGAACGTATTTTAATTTTCAGGTATTAATGAAGCTATCGAATGAATTCCTGAACGAGGGAAAGTCTCATCCTAGGTGTAATACAGAGGAAATACGTCTCAAGTCGTAGAAAAGACAGAGCTCCATTTGAAATATGATTAGATACATAGAACGATTACAAAACTTAATTCCATCATATATCTGCGTTTGATACCTCTGAGACGTTTGGAATCGTTCTTTCTCGTGTCAAACTACGTCCTACCTCTATATTTTAAGTCATCTTGACGTTTCCTTTGTATACATTCCATAAGATATAATGTACAGAGCATTTGAGCGTCTTTTAATTTTCAGTTATTAATGAAGCTATCGATTGAATTCCTGAACGAAGGGGAGCCTCATCTTAGGTCTAATACAGAGTAAATACGTCTCAAATTGTAAAAAAGACAGAGCTCCATTTGAAATATGATCAGATACATAGAACGATTACAAAACTTAATTCTATCATATACCTGTGTTTGATACCTCCGAAACGTTAGGAATCGTTCTTTCGCGTGTCAAATTACGTCCTACCTCTATATTTTGAGTAATCTTGACGTTTCCTATGTATTCATTGCATAAGATATAATGTATAGAGCATTTGAACGTCTTTTAATTCTCAGTTATTAATGAAGCTATCGATTGAATTCCTGAACGAAGGAACGTCTCATCCTAGGCCTAATACAGAGTAACAACGTCTCAAATCGTAAAAAAGACAAAGCTCCACTTGAAATCTAATTGGATACACAGATCGAACACAAAACTTTTTCCCATCATTTACCTGTGTTTGATACATCTGAAACGTTTGGAATCGTTCTTCGCGTGTCAAATTACGTCCTACATCTATATTTTGTGTATTCTTGACATTTCCTATGTATACATTGCATAAGAAATAATGTAAAGAGCATTTGTACGTATTCAAATTTTCAGTTTTTAATGAAGCTATAGATTGAATGCCTGAACGAAGGAAAGTCTCATCCTAGGTCTAATACAGAGTAAATACGTCTCAAATCGAAAAAAAGACAGAGCTCCATTTGAAATATGATTAGATACATAGAACGATTACAAAACTTAATTCCATCATATATCTGCGTTTGATACCTCTGAAACGTTTGGAATCGTTCTTTCTCGTGTCAAATTACGTCCTACCTCTATATTTCACGTCATCTTGACGTTTCCTATGTATACATTCCATAATATATAATGTACAGAGCATTTGAGCGTCTTTTAATTTTCAGTTATTAATGAAGCTATCGATTGAATTCCTGAACGAAGGAAAGTCTCATCCTAGGTCTAATACAGAGTAACTATGTCTCAAATCGTAAAAAAGACAATGCTCCACTTGAAATCTGATTAGATACATAGAACGATTACAAAATTTAATTCCATCATATGTCTGTGTTTGATACCCCCGAAACGTTAGGAATCGTTCTTTCTCGTGTCAAATTACGTCCTACCTCTATATTTTAGGTTATCTTGACGTTTTCTATGTATACATTGCATAAGATATAATGTACAGCGAATTTGAACGTCTTTTAATTTTCAGTTTTTAATGAAGCTATCGATTGAATTCTTAAACGAAAGGGAGCCTCATCCTAGGTCTAATACAGACTAAATACGTCTCAAATTGTAAGAAAGACAGACCTCCATTCGAAATATGATTAGATACATAGAACGATTACAAAATTTAATTCCATCATATATCTGAGTTTGATACCTCCGAAACGTTAGGAATCGTTCTTTCTCGTTTCAAATTACGTCCTACCTCTATATTTTAAGTTATCTTGACGTTTTCTATGTATACATTGCATAAGATATAATGTACAGAGCATTTGAACGTCTTTTAAATTTCAGGTATTAATGAAGCTATCGAATGAATTCCTGAACGATGGAAAGTCTCATCCTAGGTCTAATACAGAGTAAATACGTCTCAAATCGAAAAAAAGACAGAGCTCCATTTGAAATATGATTAGATACATAGAACGATTACAAAACTTAATTCCATCATATATCTGCGTCTGATACCTCTGAAACGTTTGGAATCGTTCTTTCTCGTGTCAAATTACGTCCTACCTCTATATTTCACGTCATCTTGACGTTTCCTATGTATACATTCCATAATATATAATGTACAGAGCATTTGAGCGTCTTTTAATTTTCAGTTATTAATGAAGCTATAGATTGAATTCCTGAACGAAGGAAAGTCTCATCCTAGGTCTAATACAGAGTAACTATGTCTCAAATCGTAAAAAAGACAATGCTCCACTTGAAATCTGATTAGATACATAGAACGATTACAAAATTTAATTCCATCATATGTCTGTGTTTGATACCCCCGAAACGTTAGGAATCGTTTTTCTCGTGTCAAATTACGTCCTACCTCTATATTTTAGGTTATCTTGACGTTTTCTATGTATACATTGCATAAGATATAATGTACAGCGAATTTGAAAGTCTTTTAATTTTCAGTTATTAATGAAGCTATCGATTGAATTCTTAAACGAAAGGGAGCCTCATCCTAGGTCTAATACAGACTAAATACGTCTCAAATTGTAAGAAAGACAGACCTCCATTCGAAATATGATTAGATACATAGAACGATTACAAAATTTAATTCCATCATATGTCTGTGTTTGATACCTCCGAAACGTTAGGAATCGTTCTTTCTCGTGTCAAATTACGCCCTACCTCTATATTTTGAGTTATCTTGACGTTTTCTATGTATACATTGCATAAGATATAATGTACAGAGCATTTGAACGTCTTTTAAATTTCAGGTATTAATGAAGCTATCGAATGAATTCCTGAACGATGGAAAGTCTCATCCTAGGTCTAATACAGAGTAAATACGTCTCAAATCGAAAAAAAGACAGAGCTCCATTTGAAATATGATTAGATACATAGAACGATTACAAAACTTAATTCCATCATATATCTGCGTTTGATACCTCTGAAACGTTTGGAATCGTTCTTTCTCGTGTCAAATTACGTCCTACCTCTATATTTCACGTCATCTTGACGTTTCCTATGTATACATTCCATAATATATAATGTACAGAGCATTTGAGCGTCTTTTAATTTTCAGTTATTAATGAAGCTATCGATTGAATTCCTGAACGAAGGAAAGTCTCATCCTAGGTCTAATACAGAGTAACTATGTCTCAAATCGTAAAAAAGACAATGCTCCACTTGAAATCTGATTAGATACATAGAACGATTACAAATTTTAATTCCATCATATATCTGTGTTTGATACATCTGAAACGTTTGGAATCGTTCTTTCTCGTGTCAAATGACGTCCATCATCTATATTTTAAGTTATCTTGACGTTTTCTATGTATACATTGCATAAGATATAATGTACAGAGCATTTGAACGCCTTTTAATTTTCAGTTATTAATGAAGCTAGCGATTGAATTCCTGAACGAAGGAAAGTCTCATCCTAGGTCTAATACACACTAGATACTCCTCAAATCGTAAAAAAGACAGAGCTTCTCTTGAAATCTGATTACATACATAGAACGATTACAAAACTTAATTCCATCATATACCTGTGTTTGATACCTCCGAAACGTTAGGAATCGTTCTTTCGCGTGTCAAATTACGTCCTACCTCTATATTTTGAGTAATCTTGACGTTTTCTATGTATACATTGCGTAAGATATAATGTACAGCGCATTTGAACGTCTTTTAATATTCAGTTATTGATGAAGCTATCGATTGAATTCCTGAACGAAGGAAAGTCTCATCCTAGGTCTAATACAGAGTAAATACGTCTCAAATCGAAAAAAAGACAGAGCTCCATTTGAAATATGATTAGATACATAGAACGATTACAAAACTTAATTCCATCATATATCTGCGTTTGATACCTCTGAAACGTTTGGAATCGTTCTTTCTCGTGTCAAATTACGTCCTACCTCTATATTTCACGTCATCTTGACGTTTCCTATGTATACATTCCATAATATATAATGTACAGAGCATTTGAGCGTCTTTTAATTTTCAGTTATTAATGAAGCTATCGATTGAATTCCTGAACGAAGGAAAGTCTCATCCTAGGTCTAATACAGAGTAACTATGTCTCAAATCGTAAAAAAGACAATGCTCCACTTGAAATCTGATTAGATACGTAGAACGATTACAAAATTTAATTCCATCATATGTCTGTGTTTGATACCCCCGAAACGTTAGGAATCGTTCTTTCTCGTGTCAAATTACGTCCTACCTCTATATTTTAGGTTATCTTGAAGTTTTTTATGTATACATTGCATAAGATATAATGTACAGCGAATTTGAACGTCTTTTAATTTTCAGTTATTAATGAAGCTATCGATTGAATTCCTGAACGAAGGAAAGTCTCATCCTAGGTCTAATACAGAGTAGATACGTCTCACATTGTAAAAAAACAAGGCCGCACTTGAAATCTGATGAAATACATAGAACGATTACAAAATTTAATTCCATCATATATCTGTGTTTGATACATGCGAAACGTTAGGAATCGTTCTTTCTCGTTTCAAATTACGTCCTACCTCTATATTTTGAGTTATCTTGACGTTTTCTATGTATACATTGCATAAGATATAATGTACAGAGCATTTGAACGTCTTTTAAATTTCAGGTATTAATGAAGCTATCGAATGAATTCCTGAACGAAGGAAAGTCTCATCCTAGGTCTAATACAGAGTAGATACGTCTCACATTGTAAAAAAACAAGGCCGCACTTGAAATCTGATGAAATACATAGAACGATTACAAAATTTAATTCCATCATATATCTGTGTTTGATACATGCGAAACGTTAGGAACCGTTCTTTCTCCTCTCAAATTACGTCCTACCTATATATTTTAAGTTATCCTGAAGTTTTCTATGTATACATTGCATAAGATATAATGTACAGCGCATTTGAACGTCCTTTAATATTCAGTTATTGATGAAGCTATCGATTGAATTCCTGAACGAAGGAACGTCTCATCCTAGGTCTAATACAGACTAAATACGTCTCAAATCGTAAAAAATACAGAGCTCCACTTGAAATCTGATTAGATACATAGAACGATTACAAAATTTAATTCCATCATATATCTGTGTTTGATACCTTCGAAACGTTAGGAATCGTTCTTTCTGGTGTCATATTACGTCCTACCTCTATATTTTGAGTCATCTTGACGTTTCCTATGTATACATTGCATAAGACATAATGTACAGAGCTTTTGAACGTCTTTTACTTCTCAGTTATTAATGAAGCTATCGATTGAATCCCTGAACAAAGGAAAGTCTCATCCTAGGTCTAATACAGAGTAAATACGTCCCGAATCGTAGAAAAGACAGAGCTTCACTTGAAATCTGTTTAGATACACAGATCGAACACAAAACTCAATTCCGTCATATATCTGCGTTTGATACCTCTGAAACGTTTGGAATCGTTCTTTCTCGTGTCAAATTACGTCCTACCTCTATATTTTAAGTTATCTTGACGTTTTCTATGTATACATTGCATAAGATATAATGTATAGCGCATTTGAACGTCTTTTAATTTTCAGTTATTAATGAAGCTATCGATTGAATTCCTGAGCAAAGGAAAGTCTCATCCTAGGTCTAATACAGAGTAAATACGTCTCAAATCGTAAAAAAGACAAAGCTGCACTTGAAATCTGATTAGATACACAGATCGAATACAAAACTTTATTCCATCATATATCTGTGTTTGATACATCTGAAACGTTTGGAATCGTTCTTTCTCGTGTCGAATGACGTCACTACCTCTATATTTTAAGTTATCTTGACGTTTTCTATGTATACATTGCATAAGATATAATGTACAGAGCATTTGAACGTCTTTTAATTTTCAGTTATTAATGAAGCTATCGAATGATTTCCTGGACGAAGGAAAGTCTCATCCTAGGTCTAATACAGAGAAAATACGTCTCAAATCGTATAAAAGACAGAGCTCCATTTGAAATATGATTAGATACATAGAACGATTACAAAATTTAATTCCATCATATATCTGCGTTTGATACCTCCGAAACGTTAGGAATCGTTCTTTCTGGTGTCAATTTACGTCCTACCTCTATATTTTGGGTAATCTTGACGTTTTCTATGTATACATTGCATAAGATATAATGTACAGCGCATTTGAACCTCTTTTAATTTTCAGTTATTAATGAAGCTATCGATTGAATTCCTGAACGAAGGAAAGTCTCATCCTAGGTCTAATACAGAATAACTACGTCTCAAATCGTAAAAAAAACAAAGCTCCACTTGAAATCTGATTAGATACACAGATCGAACACAAAACTCAATTCCATCATATATCTGCGTTTGATACCTCTGAAACGTTTGGAATCGTTCTTTCTCGTGTCAAATAACGTCCTACTTCTATATTTTAAGTCATCTTGACGTTTCCTATGTAACCATTGCATAAGATATAATGTATAGAGCGTTTGAACGTCTTTTAATTTTCAGGTATTAATGAAGCTATCGATTGAATTCCTAGACGAAGGAAAGTCTCATCCTAGGTCTAATACAGAGTAAATACGTCTCAAATCGTAAAAAAGACAGAGCTCCATTTGAACTATGATTAGATACATAGAACGATTACAAAACTTAATTCCATCATATATCTGCGTTTGATACCTCTGAAACGTTTGGAATCGTTCTTTCCCGTGTCAAATTACGTCCTACCTCTATACTTCACGTCATCTTGACGTTTCCTATGTATACATTGCATAAGATATAAAGTACAAAGCATTTGAACGTCCTTTAATTTTCAGTTATTAATGAAGCTAGCGATTGAGTTCCTTAACGAAGCAAAGTCTCATCCGAGGTCTAATAGAGAGTAACAACGTCTCAAATCGTAAAACAGACAAAGCTCCACTTGAAATTTGATTAGATACACAGAACGATTACAAAATTTAATTCCATCATATATCTGTGTTTGATACCTCTGAAACGTTTGGAATCGTTCTTTCTCGTGTCAAATTACGTCCTACCTCTATATTTTAAGTTATCCTGAAGTTTTCTATGTATACATTGCATAAAATATAATGTACAGCGCATTTGAACGTCTTTTAATATTCAGTTATTAATGAAGCCATCGATTGAATTCCTAAACGAAGGGGAGCCTCATCTTAGGTCTAATACGCACTAAATACTCCTCAAATCGTAATAAAGACAGAGCTTCTCTTGAAATCTGATTACATACATATAACGATTACAAAATTTAATTCCATCATATATCTGTGTATGATACACCCGAAACGTTAGGAATCGTTCTTTCTCGTGTCAAATTACGTCCTACCTCTATATTTTATGTTATCTTGTCGTTTTCTATGTAACTTATATTTTTTTTTGTTGTAAGTTTAAAATTATAATAATAATAAAAATTTTAGGTCTGGTTTGGTTGCCCGACAATTACAGATTGATGTCTTTTCGTTATTGTGTAGTTTTACTAAAATTGATTACATATTGATTTTACCTGAAATACTAGTCAATGACTTTTAAATTTGCGATATAAAATATTTGTAAATCAAGCTTAGTTAATTAATAATTAATAACATTGGAAATTAACAGGAAATTACTAATGAATAAGGAATAATGAATGTCAACGACTTTGTTTTTATAAAAATTTGGAATCAATCAGATTGGAGTTATATAACTCCTCCCTCCTTAGAACGAAGCATCCGAAGGAAGCTGAATGTTTCTTGAGGTTGGTTGTGGTTATTCCTCGATTTTATTTTGATTTGTGGGCTTCATGAATTTTCTCCATATGATGTACCATAACACACAAAATATACCAATATATAAAAGAATGGTCCAGAGACTTGGAAGGTGAAATTGATGCGTTTCATCCATATTGATAGGTTCGGGAGAATTTAAACTTATTTCTCTCAAATTTAACTGTTTGAGCTGAATCTTCATTTTTGATATTTTATTTTTATTTATTTCTAATCGAGAATTTGTTATTATTAATGGCTGACCATAAGTTTTATCTTGAAATTCGATTTCATTTCCATGGAATAATATTTTACAGCGACTGTTAGGAATTAGGAAGATTCCATGTAACAATTTGGTTTCAACTTGTTCATCGCATCTAACGGTAATTTTTTCTTCATTGGGAAATACAGCCAAAAATTGGTTGATTTCGTAGATGTTTTCTAGATGATTGTTGGTAATATCTAGCTTTGTATATTGGCATGATGCGGTGTTTTCTTCTAATAAAATTTGTTTTTCGCAATCGCTATCCAAACCAGTTTGTAGACTTGTTGGACAGTGGAATATGTTGCTTTTGATACAGATGTCATTTAGAGGTTTTATCAGGTTATCTTTAGATTTCAAGATGTATTTAACATCTGGTATTATTGTGAAAAACTCAGAATTTTGTTTTGTAGGAACTGACAACAAATAATACAAATCAAACTGTTTTTCATAGTCAATTGGTATTGACAATAAATAAATAATTTGATCAATTTGTACTTTACAATTTACCCTAACTAGGGATTCGAAATTCACTACATTGTCAAATTTATATTCAAATGGTAACTTATCACCATAATATCAAGAAATTTTTTTCAATTCTAAATAAAGATCATTAGGTTTTATTATGCTTGGATGCAACGTCTTTAGTCTACAAAATGCAATTGAATTTTCTACCTCTTCTAATACATAAAGTATTGAATTATAGAATATCAATAATTGATTAAAAAGATCTTTCGCAAATAGAATATCTTGATATTTAGCTTCTGTTTTTACTAACTCGTTAAGTTCAAATATCCTAGATTTGAGGAGTAGTTCGTTATGCTGGACGTCCTAAATTGTGTTATTAAAATTTCTAATGATTTGGTGATTGATTGAATATTGCACCGCAATTGATTCTGGATATTTTGTTCGTTTAATTGCATATGTGATAGAATTTCGTTAATGCGTTTTTCATCTTAGGCATCTAGATTGCCTGTTAATGTTTTAATAATTGTTCCTAATCCATTAATTAAACCTCTTTTTGTTCTATTATGAGACTGTAGTCTAAGATTGCTCATTTTTTTCGTTAATTTTTGTTTGAACAAAATTAATACCTTTTTCATAATTATTTAGTTCTTTTAGATAGACTGAATTATTTGATATACTTAGTTGCAGTTTTTCATACTGGTTATTTAAATTATCAAATTCATTGTATAATAATTTTAACTCATAATAATGGACAAATGTATGTTCGGTTTGCTGTAATCTAGCAGGTCCTAGGTTGATCGGAAGGATCCCCAGATTATGTGAGAAATCCTTTATTTCGATTGCCTGCCCGGTGGCGAGGTACCTGGAAAATTTTGTTTGAATTTATAAGTTTTCTTTCGTGGTCTTTTAATGTTAGAAAGGTGGATATTTTCAGTTGTATTTTTATGTGTTGGAGCAATTTTGGCTGTTTTCAATTGAGAGTTTAATTCTGTAATTACTTCTTTTTTGAATTTATTTTTTGTTTTGGATTGCTTTTGTTTATTTTTGACAAAAATTTGTTCTGGAACTGTGGGTAATCGTTCTTTATTTTCATTAATTTTATTCACGTAATGTACTTTGTGTCTCTGGATTTTTTCATTAATATCTTTGTACAATAATTTCGTTTTATCTACGTGACTTGATATATAATTGTTTATCAATTGTTTATCAATCTCTATATTGAATGGAGAATCAGTGTCTAAATGACCTGTTACAATTTCATATGGTTTTAGTTGTGTTACAGAGTGAATTGAATTATTATAGGCTAATATTGCATAAGAAATTTTTACTTCTATTGTTTCATTTTGAAATTCATTCTGATTATTTAGTAATCTAATGTGTTCAATTAACGTGGAATGGAAACGTTCGATAATTCCGTTAGATTCTGGATGCTGAGAACTGATAAAATGTATTTGTATTCTATGTACTTCAAATAATTCTTTTAATAAGGAGTTCTTAAATTCGGGTCCATTATCGGATATTATTTGTTCCGGGATACAATGATGCGAGAAATATTTTACTAAATTATTAACGATTTCAATTGCTTGGGAAGAATTTAATTTATAAGCTTGTGCATACTTTGAAAATGAATCGATTATAGTTAAGAATTTGACATGTTCTATTGTGATACTATCTATATGTAAGATTTGGAAAGGTCTTACGGCTGTAGGGGTTACATTAAGCGCTAATTTTAACGGAACTCTGTCGTATTTCGTAATTTGACATATTTCGCAACTATTAATATAAGTTTGAATTGATTTTCTTTGGTTTGGCCAATAATATAAGGCTTTTATTCTGTTGTCTGTTTCATCTAGTCCGCGATGGTTGGTTTTACCCTCGTGATAATTTCTAATTATTGTAATAATTTCTTCTTCGGTGGTTACGTCAATTAATTTTTTTGTACATTTTATGAATTGTGTTTGGGAATTTCTAAAATATTTTTGGAGAATGGTACAGAATTTCTCATATATTGGATCTTCAAAATATAAATGATATTTGACATTAGGTACAGTGTAATTTTTAATGAAATCAATTATCTCGTTTTCGATGTTATTTTTCGATAGTTGAAGTAAGATTCTCTGTTTAGTTTTATATAGAAAGATAGTTTTTGGTAAGGATGGTGCAAAATTTACTTCAGAGATTATTATTTGATTTTTTCCAAAATTTACAGGACATTCAACAATAGGAATAGTTATTATTGGATGTTCTGTTTGATTTGAATGTACCGTTTCATTTTCATCAATAGTTTCTCGCTCTTCTGGATTGCCAGTTTCAACTATCAATGATTGGGTATCATTAGTGTTTAGTTGTATTCGTGATAGTGCGTCTGCATTTTTGTTTAATTTACCCTTTTTATACACGATCTGATAATCATATTCCTCGAGTTTTAATCTCCATCGAATTAATTTTGAATTGGGTTCTTTTAATGAAAATAACCACTGGAGGGGTTTGTGATCTGTAACAATTTTGAACTTTCGACCGAAAATGTAAGGTCGGAAATATTTCACGGCCCAAACTATTGCTAACAGTTCTTTTTCAATTGCCGAGTAATTGATTTCAGATTCATTTAAGGTTCTACTTGCAAAACTTATGGGTAAATCTGAACCTATTCTACCTTGGGATAGGACGGCTCCTATTGCAAAGTTACTTGCATCCGTTGTTACAATAAATGGTTCAGAAAAATTTGGATATTGTAATATGGGTTCGTTTGTCAGTAGATTTTTGCATAACTCAAAACATTTAATGTATTCGGCGTCTTTATAATTAATTTCAGCATTCTTTTTCAAACATGTAGTTAAAGGTTTAGTCAATTTGGCAAAATCTTTAATAAATTTTCTATGATTACCAAGTAAACCTAAGAATCCTTTTATTTGTTTGGTGGTTTTTGGTAAGGGGTAATTTTGAATAGCTTTAATTTTATCAGGATTTGGTTTTACGCCGTTTGGTGTTACGATATGTCCTAAATAGCTTACTTCTTTTCGTAAAAATTCAGACTTATCGAGTTGGATTTTGAAATTCTATTTTCGGAGACGTTCGAATACTTCTTTTAAACGATTGATATGTTCTTGTAAACTAGTACTAAATATTATTATATCGTCTAGATAAACAAGACATTTTTCATTTTGTATTCCTCTTAGGATATTGTCCATAACGCGTTGAAATGTTGCAGGAGCATTTTTCAGCCCGAATGGCATTCTTAAATATTCATAGTGTCCGTTTTCTGTATTAAACGCGGTTTTTGGAATATCTTCCTCTGCCATCTCGATTTGATGAAAGCCTGAGGCCAAATCAAGTGTAGAGAAATATTGACAACGTCCTAGTTTATCTAATAGATCAGTAATATTAGGTAACGGATAACGGTCGCCGATTGTTTTTTCATTTAATTTACGGTAATCTACTACAATTCGCCATTTCCTTTTCCCAGAGGAATCTAACTTTTTAGGTACAATCCAGATAGGTGATGACCAAGGAGAGAAAGACGGTCTAATAATATTTTGATCTAACATTTTTTGAATTTGTTGTTGAACTTCTTTTCTATGAATTTCGGGATATCGATACGTTTTCGTATAAACTGGGATTTCATCTGTAGTTTTGATGCTATGTTTTATTTGACTACTAAATGTTAGTTGATTATCTTCGAGGTGAAATATATCTGAGTACTGGGATATTAATTTTAAAATTGTATCTTTTTCTTCCTTGTTCATGTGATCAGTTCGTATTTGGTTTAGATCAAGTCTTTGTTTAGCTAAATTTATCGAATTAAGATTAGGATGATCGATATTCGTGTCGTAATCATCAAAATTTAAAACGGATAAGTTGTGAGAGATATCAAAAATTTTCCGTGATTCTGTTGGATTTAAAATGGTACAAATAGCTTTATTATTATGCACAGTTGTTACACATTCTGGTATTTCTAAATCATCAATTTTAGTGTATGGTATTATTATTTCTTTATCCTCAATATTTTTTAGATTGAGTTCGATTACTTGTTCCAATCGTGGTTCAATTATAATATTATTAATATTAGGTTCGAGTTTATGAAATTGAATTTTTATTTTACTATTTGGTGTGATTAATAAGTTATTATTTAAATCTATAGTAGCGTTTAATTTCTTTAAATTATCAATTCCGAGTAAACAATCAAAATAATTATGAAAATCAAAAATGTGAAATTTTAAAGAAATATTATTTTTTAAATGAAAGATTTTTGAAGAAGGAATAGTGGTACTGTATTGTTCGACTGAACATCCGTGTGCCGTTGAAATTTTGAAAGGATCTCTTATAATATCTTTAATAAAATGTTTTTCAGCAACTGTTGGTTTTACAAAAGATCTTGAACTACCGGTGTCGAGTAGAAATTTTAATTTATTTTCAGGGAACACGATGTATGGTAATTCGCTAATATCTTTGGTTAGATTCATTAGTTCGAATCTTGGGAATCTATCGGGTCCGAGGCTTCGTTCTCTAAAAAAATCAATCTCTTGATTTTCTTCTGCAGAATCTGTACTTTGAATTGTTTCAGGAAATTCAACAAACGGTTGTTCATCTATATTGAACAATTCTTCAGCTATAAAATTAGGGTTACGATTTTGCCGGAATGTTTGAGTGTTTCGTGGTGTCCAAGTGTTTCTAGTGGACGTACTCATTGGAACTTGTTTACTGAATGTTTGATTAGGGTTTGGCTTGAAAACATTTGTTACATTACTCTGATTGGAATGTTTGGGTTGATAATTTCGAAATTGATTATTACTTACTGGATTATCTTTTATTGGGAATTGTGAAAAATTATGTGAATGATTGGTTAATTGTAACTGTGAATAATTAGGTTTTGTAAAATTTAATTTTGGGTTAACAAATTTGTTTTTAGACAATTTTTGTTGGGTTAATTCTAATTGAAAATCATTTGTTAACATATTAAGTGCAGCGTTCAAATCGCTTGGATTTTTAGTTCGCATGAGAGAACCGATAGGATCTTTCAATCCACGTAGTAAAATTCTTAATGCATATTTTCTTAAATAAGCTGTTAATACTACTGTCTCTTCAGCGGTTGTATTCATTTTTATATAAGAAAGTTGAAGATTCAATAAATGTTGTATTTTATTCAGTCATTTCTATAGATAACGTGAAACAATCTCTTTTATCAGCATAACAATTTTGTAACGCGAATTTTAAATCTGCCCAATTTCGGATACAGCAAGATGAAATATTTAACGCGGCTTTACCCGTTATTTTCGATAGAATGCTAGACATCAGATATTCATTCTGAAAGTCGGTTGCATCATTTACATTATAAAACCTTTTAACTAGTTTTTCGCAAATATCGATAAATCTCGGTAACAATTCTTGTTGCCCGTTAAATTCTGGAATCATGTTTAAATATTCTGGTTTAAGAGCCATTTTTAAAGACAAATTTGAGTCAAATTTCGAAGGGATAGAATTTACTTTTTTGTTAGAAATTTCTACAGTATTATTTGTCTCAGTTACGGAATTTTTCAAAAATTCGGGTTCTTGTTTTGATTCTGAATCTGAATTATCTGAGCTTTCACTACGATAGTGTTTTGTTGGACCTCTATATGACATTTGTACTTACAGCAAAATTAGGATGCGTTCCATTAGTCACTCCAACCTCTAGGAATGGACTTCGAATTCTTCGATATGCTTTCGATTTCTTCGCGTCAAGCTACTCAGTTCACCTGACTGGAACAATTCTTTGTAAATCAAGCTTAATTAATTAATAATTAATAACATTGGAAATTAACAGGAAATTACTAATGAATAAAGAATAATGAATGTCAACGACTTTGTTTTTATAAAAATTTGGAATCAATCAGATTGGAGTTATATAACTATATATATATATATATATATATATATATATATATATATATATATATATAAATACGTAGACGGCAACGGTGTATACATTCTGGCAACATCGTCACCAATTTAGGCGTGACGTGCATAAGCAGTCCGCCATCATTATTCATTGACAGGTTACACAGCGTGGATGTTGTTGTTTGGTTTTGTTTTGGTTTAATTGTGTTGTCGGATAATTATTAATATGAGTATTTTTTAGTTTTATTATTGGTTTCTGAATACATCAATGGGTGCTGGGGTGCTGGGACGATAAAAGGGACCTCACAATTTCGAATTTTTTCAAAATTTTTTTTCACAGACCGGTAGATTAGGTCTCAAAGAAACCCTCTGAGTGAGGAAAAACCTGGAAAAATGGATAATTAATTAATTATTGAGGTTTTACTGACCTGAGTGGCGGGTGAAAATGTGTCAAAAATTACCGTATAATAATAATTGTTTCTTGTATATATACAGGTCAAATAGTCAAATGTATTGTTTTTGCACTGTCTGAGAGTGTTTTTTTGAGGGCTCACAAGATGTTGGAGAAGTATTTAAAAGCATATCCAAATTTACAATCATTAAAAAAATTGTAAACTTAACTAAACGGCTCACACATGAAAATCTAGAAGATATGGAAGTTGTGCAATAAACATCCTTTCCAATATCTTCCCAAATTAGTAATGAAACAGTATTAGAATCTGACAAAGAAAAAACTAGAGGCAGCAATAGACGAAACACTAAATACTTCACCCGTGCCTGCGTTTAAAAAAATTCCAGGTCTGGGACAAAAAATAAATGAAATTACTTTTTTTAAAAAAACAGGAACAAAAGGTACGTATTTACAAAATGTGTATGATTTCTTAATGACGATAGTGCCGAAAAGTGTAGAATCCGAAAGAGCTTTTTCGGCGGCTGGTTATATTTGTACGAAAATTCGATCCTCGCTTGATGATGAAACGATTGATTGTTTATGTTTTTTAAGAGCACACTTTAATAAACAAAACGCAAGTTATTAATAGTATTTCATAAATTCTTTCAATTTAATTATATTTTTTGCTTCTTTAATTATATAATGCCATACGAGCCTATTATATGTAAAATGTAACATAGAATTTAATATATACTTTTTTTACTTGCACGTTTTTTTGTATCTATCTACTCCTACTCTCTATGTAATAAAATAAATAATATCTACTCATTTCAGAACAATATTTATTGGATTTCATATATTATTTGTTAACAAGTCAATATAACAACTGAGGTAAGTAAAAATATAACTAGTAATTTTTTTATTAATAATACCGGTTTTAATACCGGTATTACCCGATATTTCAAATTTCAAATATCAAATACCTGTATTCAGATTTTAGTTCGGTATTGTAAGCCCTAGATATGGGACAAACAAGTGCAACACCAACAAACAGTAACACAAATAATGAAAAATCCAACAATTCCTCTAACACGGTAAAACCACCACCAATTGTCGGGCATGAAAATCCGAAAACGCAACAACACACAATAAACTTATTCAACAGATGCAAAGATATTTTAAAAAGTGGCTTTCATCTTAAATACACAAAAAATAGTATAATAATACAATCGAAAAACATAGACGAATGGAAACAATTAAAAACACATTTTCAACAAAAAGAAATACAACACCACACATACACTTTAAAAACTGAAAAATCCGACTCATTCGTCCTCAAAGGAATTGAGGTTGCACCTACACCCGCCAGCGACATACTTAAGGAAATTATGTTCGAAATGAAAACATTTCATAAAATACCAGTTAAGAATGTATTCAAGATGAAAACAACAATGGACATTAATAAACTGAAAAAGGCTGTTCCATAAGTGCTAAATATCAAAATCACATGGGAGCGACTAAAAAATAGAGTAGCACTGACACAATGCCATAAGTGTCAACGATGGGGACACAAACACATTTAAAAGACTTTAAAAAAGTAAATGAACTAATCAGTGAAATTGGTGAGTTAAATTAACTAATTAATATTAATAAAATGATAAGGTTTATTAAAATACTAAATGAACAATAAGCATACAGAGGGAGAGAATTTCACTACTCTAATTGAAATTGTTAATAGTAATACAATAAACATTGCTTATTGGAATTGTCATAGCATTAATGGCAAAATAACTGAACTACGAAACTTTCAAAATAAACATAATGGCCCTATCTGAGACTCAACTAAAACCACACCATAAATTCAATATAAAAAATTATGAAAATTGACCGTCGGGATAGAACTAACGCTTTGGGTGGAGGGGTCGCCATAAAATTAAAAAAGAAATTCTAGATAAACCATTACCGTATGATACAGTATCTACAATTGAAAATACGTTTTCCAAAATTACCGAGAAGTAATTCACAATAGAATACAAGCAATTGTAAATAAAAATAAAATAACAATCTCTGAACAATTCGGATTTCGCCCTAAACATTCCACCCAACAACAAATAATAACAATCGTACATGACATAACAAGAAATTTCAATTTAGACAAAAACACGACAATGGCGATACTTGATTTTGAAAAGGCATTTGACCGAGTGTGGATAAACGGCTTGATATATAAGTTAAATAATACATCTAGATCTTCCAGTACCTTCAATTCAATGAATTCACTCATATCTGACAAGGAGAACGTTTAGAATAAAAATAAACGATGCAATCTCAGGTAAAAAAACGATCAACTCTTGAGTTCCCCAGGGATCAGTACTGGGCCCCTTATTATTCAATCTGTACATTAATGAATTTCCGAAATTTAAAAAAAACGAAAATTGCTCTTTACGTGAACTACGCCACTGTAAATGCACATTCCTTTTTTTGGCACTGTAGCTAACAAGCAAATACAAATACACCTTGACATCTTAAACAAATATTTGAAAAAGTAGAAAATAACGCTAAACACTAATAAAAGTGAAAATATTATATTCAAAAGAAATGTAAAAGATGCACGCATCTTTACTCCACTAAAAATACGACAAAAAATTGACGAAAGACAGACTGTAAAGTACCTTCAACTAACATTAGACCATTAACAAAACACTTGTGCAAGTTCTACATGGGCACTCTGGCCTCTGCAAATTTTTAAAAATAAATGCTTACATTTGATATTAAACGAAGATAGGTATCCTAAAATAAGAGAACTACACCATTAGTCAAATATTAGATATGTACCGAATTACATTGACGAAATATTTAACAAATTTTATGAAACACAATTAAGGCACAAGGAACTTTTGCTACCAATTACGGAAATGAACAGACATACAATAGAATTTAGAAAAAAGCATACTCTTACCTAACAAAATATGCAATTTTTTAATAAAAATGTGTAATACATTTTTTCTTGTATAGGGAATAGTAACCAACTACAACATGTATCATAAGTGTAGAATAGATTAGGTATTTTTCAATACCATTAATTGTAACTAATTTTAGAACTAGAGCGGGTTTTTAGAATCTTTTTTCCTGTAAAACAAACATAAAACAAAGCTAATTCAATCAACAAACAAGGAAATTTGTTAACGATATTGTTGGATCTTAAGAAATAATGTGCAAATTTTGTATCATTTTATGTATTAAGTGACTCGCTAGGAGACATAAATTTGTAATAACGATCAAAAGAGATATTTTCTGTATCTGTAAAAATAATTTTATACCAATAAAGACTATTTGCATTTTGAATTTGAATTATTGCAGAAGTCTCGAGTGCAAATGTTGTTCTCGACAACAATACTTTTTCTTTTTTTAATTCTTTTTTTCAATAATAGCCATTATGAAATGTAAATGTCCTTTAGGTATCGATATTAATATAATAACAAGAGCGTACAGAACAAAATGATCTTCCATCTGAGAATTTACAGTATAAATAACAATAACAATTTACAGTATAAATAACAATTGGATTGCTTGCTACACTTCATGAAAGCTATGATATCACAAATATGTTGCTTCAGTTATTCTAAAGTTGCAACCCTATCATTTGGGAAACCATAAATTTTATTTTTTGCTTGGCCACATTATTATTTTATTTTCCATATTCTTCATATCAGCAAGAAAAGAATTCTTTAAGTTTAAATAGTCAAAACAGATCAAGTTAGGTAAATATCTTCAAATTACTCCGAAGTTCTTATCAATACGATTGAAAAGAAATATCGGTTGCATCATTTTTTGTCTAATTGTCAGTCTTTGGTGCATGCAGTCTTGTATTAAATAGTGAGTCTAAATTTGGTAACTAAGCATACAAGTTTTAAAGCAATTGTCATAAAATTTTCGTCTTTTTTGTGAGGTATAGACGCAGCACTACTGTCGAAGTAAACTCTCTCTAGTGTTTTATTGCCGAGAAAGTGGGATCAAAACATTCATTTGTAAACAGCAATACATATTAATAAAAATGGAGAAAATAATAAAATATGGATGTCACCCCGTTGTAAACAACATTTTATATGGGCAAAATAATGAGAAAGATAAAAAATATTCCAATCTAAACATGTGTATGGTGTAGTTCAAAAAACAACTAATCGCGAAGCTGTCATAACCGGCAAAGTTGTTCCACAAACGAGTGTGTCAAATTTGAAATTAGAAATTTATACGTATGAATGGTAATAATTATAAAAATATTGTTTTTTAGCTTGACAAGAATGGGAACGTCAGTAATGCTGTATGTACAGTCGAGTGCGTAGAAAATTTAACGACTCTTGGTGCGAAATTTTGCCTCTTGTACATAGATTGAACCGTTCTTCACCCATTTTCCGTACTGACGATGAACCGATCCCCACATTTATTGCTTACCTACTTTAACCAATAGTTGCTTCGAAGTCATACCATAAATAAATAAATAGTCTGATTGTAACAAATATTATTGAAACTGAAAGTAATTATTGCGAAAATATTTCAAAAATTTCATTAAAAGGGGTGTGGTCTTTTCTTTTTTCAGGTGCATCAATAAATCGTCTTCTTTCTCTAGATATCCAATAGCATACTTTTGGAAATGTTGTCCTCTTCAAGCGAAAGTCAGGTTTACATCACACAACCTTCACCGTTAAAATTTCTACGCACTCGACTGTACCTGTAAAGCTGGTCTTGGAGGTAAATGTAAACACATCTGCGCCTTGATCCATTATGTGAATTCTCCTGAAACATCTACGTCTAAAACTAGTCAGTCACAAGAATGGGGTACACCAACCTAATGGCAGCTACTGGGATACGACAAAGGTGAAAGAATGTGTAGGGTCTTTACTCCGCAGGCTTTTATGTAAAGAAGCATTAAAATTGAAACCCATAAAATTTACTGCTGCGAATTTGCCAGATTCCTTCGCTAATACACCTCCTCTAAAAATGTTAGAGTTAGAAGAGAAAGGACATATCGATATAACACATGTGGAATTGTGGAATCTAAGGTATAAAAAGGATTCAGATGAAGACAAACCCATGAAGATAAAGCGAAAAATGTTGTTAGAGATATTTTTTCATTTCAATCTATGAATCAAATTTATAGTAATGATAACCCGAGATTTATTCACATATTACGAAAAGTATATTTGTTGTGATGCTTGCACAGCATTAAATTTAAGTGTTAAAACTATAAAACAATCAAGTTGTAAACAACGTACATTACGAATAATTGATATTTGAAAAAGACCTGTTCTGCCGTGCTTCGCAAAAAGGCAGTAAAGTTCACTTACTTTTTTTTTAATTCCAGTGCTAGTCTGTTTTTTCAACGATTTCCTACGTATCAGTCATAAAATATTTCATTAAAAACTTTTTTTTAATACGATAGTCATTTTTTAAGGACAATATTTTAAATTAATTACATTTCCTCAGTATAAAAGCAGTAAATTTGTTTCTCAAAGTAAGAAAACAGTAATATTCAAACTGTACTACTTTTATCCTCTGAAAGCACTGCCTTTTTATTATTTACTACGTGTGATGGTTATATATTTTCATCTGTATTCACTGAGGAAAAAAGCAGTAATGGTCATTTTACTGCTAAAAAAGGATTCCTGATCCGGTTCCATGTTTAAAAAAAACGGAATAACTAATGCAAAGAAAGATGCGATTTTAAAGAACATTTGCCCTTCGATACCTGAAAATCATCAAATTTTTTGGAAAAACTTACCGACAAAGTTACTGATTTTTAAATGTAAAATTGATATTGATTTCTAGTTACACCATACAGGTTGTTTAGGTGTTCTAATTAGTTTTCATTTTGTTGAACAGGTTTTTATAATATTTGTATTAATCGATATGTACAAAAATTGGAAAAATGCTATAAGTATTTAGTATTTTGTGATTTAACTATAATTACATAATAATTGTTATCCTATATAGTTAGTTGTGTTTATTTTTCTATCAATAAAATATTTTAAAATGAAATAAAAAAATTATCCTATTACTGCATTTTGGTTGATAAAATAATATAAAAAAAAAGTGGAAAAAAGCAGTAATCTTGTTTTACAGAGTATAAAGACAGTAAATTGTATATTACTGCTTTTTCATTTACAGCAATAAAAGACAGTACATGACCTATTTTAGGCACCTTGATAAATTATTTCCTAAAGTATACTTGAATAACTTTTTATAGAGTCATGGAATATATTATCAGTCATTTAATTATAATTATAGAAGAATAATATCATTAATACAGTTTTAAAATATCCGAAATTAAAATTCGATTTTTCTCCAATTTAATTTTTTGTACCTTACTGTCTTTTTCCCAAGCACGGCAGCATAGATAACGGCAGTGTTTACTAGATAACACCCTCAACCATAGGCGTGGCGTGTTCTAGCTTTATTGGGAGGGCATTTGCCCTTTTTGTACATAGAAAATTGCGCCAATGGCCAAAACACATTCGGCGGACATGTCGTGGCGGCCAAACGACAGAATCCGCAGTATCTTTAGTGCAACATATCCAGGATTTTCGGCATAATGCATCTACTATTAATTTTACCGGAGTAAGAGCAGCAATAATTGAAGATAATAAATTAAATACTTCGTCAGAAAAATGAATATCGGAACTAAAGTCAATAAGCGCTTTTTGAATACAAAATTTAATTTCTTCAAATTTTTCTAACATAAATAACAAACTGTTCCATCTTGTTTGACAATCTAATTTTAGCGCTGGTTCTTTACCTAATTGTTCTCTCACGTACTTTTGTAAATATTTATCATTTTTAGAAGGTGAATTTTTAAATGTTTTCACTACTTTCCGAATTTTTGAAACTAGAGATGATATACCAGTATGTCTAATATTTATATTACTTGTAGTAATACTAGCATCTAACTCTATAATAATTCCATTACCATCTTCTTCGTCGATATCGTCGTCATTGTTATCATCGTCATCGTCAACATCATTAATATCGTCATCATTATAATTTTGCTCCACAACATCAATATCCACACTCAGGTTCAAAGTTGACTTATACAAAACATCAGCAATTGCTAAATTTATGCAATGTGGCATGCATTGTTTATGTTCAGCCTCTATAATTTTTCCTAATTTTACCATAACCGACGCATCGTCAGCAGTTACTCCAACTATGTCTTTAGATATATCTAAATTAAAATCTTTCAATTTTTCTTCTACAAGGGATAAGCATTTTTCTGCTGGAACGGATCCGTAAGCGCGCACTAATCCGATATTCCACATTGTTCATCCAACAGAATGTACATTAATGTTTATGTAGCGCCGATTACGAATAGATGTCCATTCGACAAATGTGATACTGAAACGTTTACCTTCAGATTTCAGTCTAGAAATTTCATGCACTGTAGACAGTTTAATAATTTTACTATATTCAAGTACAGTTGGGTGCGTAAAAATTTTAACGGTGAAGGTTGTGTGGTGTAAACCTGACTTTCGCTTGAAGGGAACAACATTTACAATAGTATGCTATTGGATATCTAGAGAAAAGAGACGATTTATTGATGTACCTGAAATAAGAAAAGACCGCACCTATTTAAAGAAATTATTGAAATTTTTTCATAATAATTACTTTTTGTGAAAATATTGATAATCTAATAGATTATATCATAGGTAGATATGTAAATTACTTTCAGTTTCAATAATATTTCTTACAATCAGATTGTTTATTTATTTATGGTATGACTTCGACAGCAACTATTGGTTAAAGTAGGTAAAGCAATAAAGCAATAAATGTGGGGATCGGTTCATCCTCAGTACGAAAAATGGTTGAAGAACGGTTCAATCTATGTAAAAAAGGCGAAATTTCACACCAAGAGTCGTTAAAATTTTTACGCACCCAACTGTACCATATTTCTAATAGTGACTGCAGATTTTGGTATGTCTTTGAATCCTCTTGCCTTTAAGCTTTCTCTTATGTCATACGATTTTATAAAAAGATTAAAAGACAAACCATCGCGTGCTGTCATTCGTGCAAGCACTTCTGAAAGTTTTTCGTTTTTATTATTTTTAAAATAATTTTTTATCAACAATTTAGGCTGTTTAGAAACACATGATTCGACATCCTGGGGGATTTACATTTCTTCTTAAGATTTAGTCCATGTATTGTTTTTAAGTGCGTATGAAGGCCACTTGTGGATCCTTCTGTACACTTTATTTCTTTCACGCACTTTTGACATTTAGCAACCTGACCGTTTTTTTCAATCAAAAAATGATTCCAAACTGAAGTTTCGTCCTGTCCTTTTCGGTGCTCCGTAAATGTATTCATCTTTCAGGGGGTATAGCAGCTTATGCCTATTAATTTTAATATTTGTAAATTAATTACACTCTAACTTACATTATGACAAATATAAACTTACCGTATCATATAATTCATATGGATTAATCAGTATTTAAATACCGTTATATAATTTTCAATTATTAGAAATAAAACCAGAAAACAAGTGCACATAATCCACACACCACAAGACACAACGAAATGAAAAATAAAATTGAAAATATAAAATATAATGTTTACTTGTAAACACTACAGCTGATTTGCAAAATTAAACAATCTAATCTAAACTATTTAATAATTTTTGTGTTACACACTTTATGTATTTGTATAAACGAGACCTATTCATTGGGTAGTAGACGTAAAACATAAACAATGGCTTTATATTGCCGACACCGGCGCTTCTCGATGGTGCCATACTCGGCTCGGTATGTGTAATAAATGTGCCTGATATAGATTTTAATACAATGAAATTGTTTGTTTATCTTCAAAAAAAATTCTTGTAATTAATTAATATTATTTTAAATTAGATTTATATTGTGCATAAATTCAATTTTTATCAACTAATGTAATACCAAAATACCGGTATTTTTACATCAATACCGGTTTTTAATAACGGACAAAAATCGTCCGGGATTCCGGTATTCGGCATCCGAAATCCCGGTATTGTAAGCCCTACTTAGGAGTCGTTGTTTTAAATTATTTTCGATGTCAAAAATCTTTATGTCTTCTATCCGAAAATTGAATAAATGGCCATCATCAAAATGGTGTTTGCCTAAAGTCCTAGTCTATTTTTTATTAATTGTGAGGTTTGATCGATATACATTGCCTCACAGTTTTGACATTGGATACCATATACTACATTGGACAAATCAGTTTGTTTTCCCTGTCTTCTGTAAAATAAACTCACTATTCAAGGAAGGATGGCGCTTCTCTTCTGTGGCGAAGCTGTACACGATGTTGTCAATCAAACAAGCGGTGCTCTTCTTTTGATGTCTTTCCTTCGGCGACTGAAATCCTGGCTGCTCACCTCTTGCAATCTTCTCGCTTTCTTTGACGACAGATCGGCAGGTTTATTCAGATACTCCTGTTGCAGCGAGTGTTCTCCGCTTGAAACTATTCACTGGAACTGGTGATCTTGCTTCTGTTTCTTTCTTTAAAAACGTTGGCGATGATTTCTCGGGCTTGACTGTGAAGTGGTTTTCCAGGTGTTCCAATCCAGTTTTCCATAAGACGGTGATCATTTCCGGATGACACAATATGTTATGCTCTTCCAACCAGGTTAGCATGTTTATCTTCATGGAAGCGAACGTTGGATATTGCTCTACTTTGACGTTATGATATGATGAATTATCTATTAGCCAAGTTTTCGAAGATACCTCCATGGCATCATTTATCTTTCAAATTCTATCTCCTCTGCATGGATTTCTTCCAAAACTGCTGAATAAGGAATCAACTGTTATAAAACCAATTCTATCGACAATATTGTAAAATAAACGTACTGTTCAAGGCAGGATGGCGCTTCTCTTTTGTGACGTAGCTGTCTACGAGGGTTTTGACGGCGGCATCCATTGCTGTGTTGTCCATGAGGCAAGTGGTGCGCTTCTTTTGAGGTCTTTTCTCCGCCGACTGGAATTCTGCCTAACCTTCACTTTGTTTCAAAGGGTTTTGAATTGATGAGTGTTTACTAGCTTGACTCCATGTATAATTATAATCTAATTTGTTCTCCAATTAGTGACCTTACATTGATGATGTTCGTTGTCTTAGTTAGTTAGGTTTTAGTATATTGCTCGCGCCGGTGAGCACCACCATCTATTGGTGTTAACAGTAGGCATGCAATATACAGTTGCTGTTCTACGTCAATCATTCCTTTGCTATTTAATAAAGAAAATCTATCAACTAATTTACTAAATAATAACACCAAATTTTGCAGCAATATAAGAGTGGATAAAATATGTTGCTGGTTGGAATTGAAAATAATCCATACATTAGATTATTTTTCAAAGGAATTCGGAGCAGCATGATTTTGATGCAGTATTACGACATAACAGCTCACTAAGTGATTTCATAGAGATACATGCCAGTTGGATGGTATTCACAATAGCTCTGTTGCTATGTTTTTAAAACTATTTACCAAATTTCAAACGGTATCTTTATGATAACATTGATGAAAAAATTCAATCTTCTGTAACTATGTTAGCCATTTACGATCGATATATATATATATTATATATATATATATATATATATATATATATATCAGCTCTGGACGAGTGCCATTCTTTGTGATCCCTTCAGAAGCCATGGTCATTTCTCAATGTAATTGTGGGCCTTTCTAAATAGATAATTGATATTCTAGGAAGTTGTGAACTATATCGCAGGAATATCAGGTAAGTCATACCCTGCCGTGTTTATCTAAAAGTCGATTTGCTCAGTAACTTCATTCAACAAGTGGTTCAACAAGTGGTCTAATGTGATCCATTGAAGCGTCTTTGAATTTTATCGCATTTTATCACATTTTACAGTTATATACAACAAGTCAATTTTTAAAATGGATAAACTATTTAATTGCCTAGTATTAATTACATCTATATCCCTGTGTTGAATGTGCATAAATTACATTTGTTAACAGTATATCAATATTACCACCATTACTATCTATAATTAACATAACTTACATAATTAATTCATTAATTACAATGGAACTTCGACACCGAATGTTTACAGTGTCATTGTTGAACACCCCGCCCGTATCCCTTTTGCTTATCATTATTAGAAATAACACTGGAAATCACCGCTGAATCAAAATTTACATTCAGTATATTTCTTTGTGAGTGGCACACCAGACCACTATTCTCCATGAGTAATACAACATTTATCAGTTTTAACATTTTCTTAAGGTGGAGATAAGGTGCACATACACACACCGATTGAATTCCTCCCTAGATAATTATTCAACATCTTTGAATTTGGATATAACTTAAACGAAAATGCGTAAATTAGAAAGACAAGTGGATTTATAAATTTGGTACTATATATATATATATATATATATATATATATATATATATATATATATTTACTTTTGTGTTTTAACTGCAGCTATCCACTGATTCCGATGATTTATTTTCCATTTCACGGTCGGAAATTTATAAAATTTTCCTTGATCTTGCACCGATTATACACCCACTACCCGATATGCATTATAATTCGACTTATACGATCTCTTACTACAAGCTCCATCTGCAATAACAGTTATTCTAGGCAGCCAATCTGTGCCCTCTTCCCCGTTTCAACCGCTATTCGTTACCAGCTTCTTTCATTTTATTCACTGATAATTCCTCAACACAACTTAAAACATTTTTTCGATAGCAATGTAAGTTTTATCCAACATACAAGGAATATCTAAAGCGTAACATAATTCAGCAAACTGTGAATAGCTGTTACCACTTGCAACCACACCACATACCGCTGCTTCATTTATTCCATTTTTTTTATTATTATCTTCCGTACTAAGGCTATCTGTTTTCCGCAAACGCTGCATTTATAAGTAAAAATACTTTTTAAACCTAATCGTTTTTCATTAATAATATTGATATCGTAAAAACTACAACCAAAACCCTCGTGCTTTATATTTTTTAACGCTTAAAGTTAGCTCTAATAAAAAAAGTAAAGTGAAATTAACGGCCTATTAAAATTCAGGGAATCTATTAAAAACTATAGGCTAAACCTTATTTTATACAAGTCCTACACAAGGGAGTGAAATTGTACTTTTTGGTGGGAGTTGGTGTGAATGCATAAGCGCCAATACCAACCACTTGGCAAAAGCGTAGGCGGAGACAAAAGACAGTGGCACCGTAAACTGATACATAATATTTACACTTGCAAAAATTACGTAAAGTTAAAATAATCATTATTTACACAATAAACGATAAAAAATTATTATAAACTATGAACTAAAATGTATTTATCCACACTGGAATTCTGGGGCGAAATTGGCATTCCAAACGAAAAATATTTTAAAGCATACATCTAGTGCCGCCAATGGTGATTAAAATTTATATTTCAAACCATCCACGACCACATACCTCTTCTAATGTTTGCCCAGCTCCTGCGATGTAAGGATGCACGGGTATGCCCATTTCGAACATCTTGTTGATTTTTTCTCTTTGACATTCTTTGATGTCACCAGCCCTTAGAATATTTGTAAATAGAGTTTAACAATACAAAATGTATACGTAATTTTATTGTAATGATGATTAACTTACTTTAACATGGAATACACAATTCCCTCTTGACTCTCAATCGTTGATGGCTTCCAAGGTTTATTCTGGTTATTAATCGGGATTGAACATTTCGGTGGAATAAGATGTGCTAAAAGCAAAATTTGCACAAACTCTTTGGCATCTGAAAAATCAAATGATATGATAAAAAAAATGTTGTATATTAATTCCTATATAATATGCAGGTGATACTTACGCTGACTGATCGTATTTTTTTTCAAGAATACTTTTTAAATTGGTTAATTGTTTTGTAGGCTCTTTATTTTCGGTCGCTTTCAACAACTTTTCAAAATTATCATGCCATTTCATGTAAAAATTACTTTCATCTGTTTCTAAAAATAAGTTGAAATCAATATTAATCAATTTATGTCCATGTTGAGGATCTCTCAACACTGGATATTGTTTTAAATATTGAGATACAGTCTCACCGGATTGCTGTAATTTTTCAAATCGATCATGTGATGTATTTTTCCAATGAATCGGTAGTTTCTCCGAGTAGATAGTTTTATTATGGCCCAACCAGGATAAGCTCTTCTTAACCTCAACATCTGTAGAAAACCGTCATTGAATGTATTGAAAATAAATATGCAAACATTTATAAACGCGATTAAATCTTACCTGGTATTGAACATTTCTTCCAAAACTTCGCCTGAACTTTTCGTGATTTTTGAAAACCAGACATACGCCGAAATGTTTGTAATTTATTGTGAAATTTAGCGTATAATCGACCTCGGGTGTGTTGAGATTTGTTAATTTTCGATTTTTTTTTATATATTGTTGGTTCGTAGTATACACTCTTAACTTCCGTGGGAACATTTCAATAACTCCATCTGCTATGTCAGATAAATCATTGTTACTTAATTTGCTGTTAAAAAAAAGTTGAAATATTTTGAGCTTGAACGATGAATTGGATTGAAATCTTTTCAAATATCAAATGAAATTACGAACCTTTCACAACTAACAATTAAGTCTGAAGCTATGATATCACAAAGCATCAGCGAGTTTTTGATCCAAATCAACAAATTGTTATACAAACGGATGCAAGTCAAGGTGGACTAGGAGCTGTGATCATGCAGAATAAGTATACTGTTGCATTTTTGTCAAGAGCGCTGACATATACTGGAAAAAGAAATAGTATGGTAGAAAAGGAACTGTTTATATATGGTCATAATGTGATTGTAGAGACAGGTCACAAACCTCTAATTAATATTCATATAAAAGATATACATAAGTCGACTGCACGAATTCAACGATTATTACTAAAATTATTAAAGTATAAATTAGAATTAAAATACAAATCAGGAAGACTCATGTATATTGTTGCTTTTTTATGTAGACATTATCAAAATAATGTTATGGTAAATGATGAAATTGATGTTACTGATACTATTCATACATTAGCTCTGTCTGAGTATCTTCCAATACCTCAGAACAAAATAACAAAAATTCAACAAGAGACCTTAAATGATAAAAATTTATTTAAAATTGTGCAGTATTGTGAGCATGGCTGGCCGGTAGTAAGTGATTTAAATGATGTACAAAAGAAATTTTATAATATCAAAAATGATTTGATGATAAAAGATGGTATAATTTTCTTTAATGATCGCGTTGTTATATCAAGTTCACTTTATAATGATATGTTGAATCAAATTCATGGGAAAGCACATTTGGGCGTTCCCAAACAACGTGCTCGTAAATTATTGTACTGACCAGGCATGAATAACATGATTGAGAATTTTGTTAATGATTGTCGAATTTGTAATAAATTTAAAAGGTCGAATGTAAGAGAACCCTTAACCAATCATGAATTGCCTAATTTACCGTTTTCCAAAATTGGAATCGATATTGCGCAGTATGCTGGATTGAATTATTTGATAGTTGTTGATTATATATCAAAATGGCTTGATATAATAAAAATTAATAATAAAACAGTGGCAGAAATTAAAACAAAACCTATATAAGTTTTTTCTGTTCATGGTATTCCTAAAGAAATAGTGTGTGACAATAATCCATTTAATAGTTTTGATTTTAAAATATTTGCAAAAGTGTATAATTTCGAATTAAAATTTATTAGTCCTATCATCATCAAAGTAACGGTTTAATTTTAACAACGTGATTTTTCTTTTAATAATTACTACTAATAATTGAAAATTATATAACGGTATTTAAATACTGATTAATCCATATGAATTATATGATACGGTAAGTTTATATTTGTCATAATGTAAGTTAGAGTGTAATTAATTTACAAATATTAAAATTAATAGGCATAAGCTGCTATACCCCCTGAAAGATGAATACATTTACGGAGCACCGAAAAGGACAGGACGAAACTTCAGTTTGGAATCATTTTTTGATTGAAAAAAACGGTCAGGTTGCTAAATGTCAAAAGTGCGTGAAAGAAATAAAGTGTACAGAAGGATCCACAAGTGGCCTTCATACGCACTTAAAAACAATACATGGACTAAATCTTAAGAAGAAATGTAAATCCCCCCAGGATGTCGAATCATGTGTTTCTAAACAGCCTAAATTGTTGATAAAAAATTATTTTAAAAATAATAAAAACGAAAAACTTTCAGAAGTGCTTGCACGAATGACAGCACGCGATGGTTTGTCTTTTAATCTTTTTATAAAATCGTATGACATAAGAGAAAGCTTAAAGGCAAGAGGATTCAAAGACATACCAAAATCTGCAGTCACTATTAGAAATATGGTACAGTTGGGTGCGTAAAAATTTTAACGACTCTTGGTGTGAAATTTCGCCTTTTTTACATAGATTGAACCGTTCTTCAACCATTTTTCGTACTGAGGATGAACCGATCCCCACATTTATTGCTTTATTGCTTTACCTACTTTAACCAATAGTTGCTGTCGAAGTCATACCATAAATAAATAAACAATCTGATTGTAAGAAATATTATTGAAACTGAAAGTAATTTACATATCTACCTATGATATAATCTATTAGATTATCAATATTTTCACAAAAAGTAATTATTATGAAAAAATTTCAATAATTTCTTTAAATAGGTGCGGTCTTTTCTTATTTCAGGTACATCAATAAATCGTCTCTTTTCTCTAGATATCCAATAGCATACTATTGTAAATGTTGTTCCCTTCAAGCGAAAGTCAGGTTTACACCACACAACCTTCACCGTTAAAATTTTTACGCACCCAACTGTACTTGAATATAGTAAAATTATTAAACTGTCTACAGTGCATGAAATTTCTAGACTGAAATCTGAAGGTAAACGTTTCAGTATCACATTTGTCGAATGGACATCTATTCGTAATCGGCGCTACATAAACATTAATGTACATTCTGTTGGATGAACAATGTGGAATATCGGATTAGTGCGCGCTTACGGATCCGTTCCAGCAGAAAAATGCTTATCCCTTGTAGAAGAAAAATTGAAAGATTTTAATTTAGATATATCTAAAGACATAGTTGGAGTAACTGCTGACGATGCGTCGGTTATGGTAAAATTAGGAAAAATTATAGAGGCTGAACATAAACAATGCATGCCACATTGCATAAATTTAGCAATTGCTGATGTTTTGTATAAGTCAACTTTGAACCTGAGTGTGGATATTGATGTTGTGGAGCAAAATTATAATGATGACGATATTAATGATGTTGACGATGACGATGATAACAATGACGACGATATCGACGAAGAAGATGGTAATGGAATTATTATAGAGTTAGATGCTAGTATTACTACAAGTAATATAAATATTAGACATACTGGTATATCATCTCTAGTTTCAAAAATTCGGAAAGTAGTGAAAACATTTAAAAATTCACCTTCTAAAAATGATAAATATTTACAAAAGTACGTGAGAGAACAATTAGGTAAAGAACCAGCGCTAAAATTAGATTGTCAAACAAGATGGAACAGTTTGTTATTTATGTTAGAAAAATTTGAAGAAATTAAATTTTGTATTCAAAAAGCGCTTATTGACTTTAGTTCCGATATTCATTTTTCTGACGAAGTATTTAATTTATTATCTTCAATTATTGCTGCTCTTACTCCGGTAAAATTAATAGTAGATGCATTATGCCGAAAATCCTGGATATGTTGCACTAAAGATACTGCGGATTCTGTCGTTTGGCCGCCACGACATGTCCGCCGAATGTGTTTTGGCCAGTGGCGCAATTTTCTATGTACAAAAAGGGCAAATGCCCTCCCAATAAAGCTAGAACACGCCACGCCTATGGTTGAGGGTGTTATCTAGTAAACACTGCCGTTATCTATGCTGCCGTGCTTGGGAAAAAGACAGTAAGGTACAAAAAATTAAATTGGAGAAAAATCGAATTTAAATTTCGGATATCTAAAACTGTATTAATGATATTATTCTTCTATAATTATAATTAAATGACTGATAATATATTCCATGACTCTATAAAAAGTTATTCAAGTATACTTTAGGAAATAATTTATCAAGGTGCCTAAAATAGGTCATGTACTGTCTTTTATTGCTGTAAATGAAAAAGCAGTAATATACAATTTACTGTCTTTATACTCTGTAAAACAAGATTACTGCTTTTTTCCACTTTTTTTTTATATTATTTTATCAACCAAAATGCAGTAATATGATAATTTTTTTATTTCATTTTAAAATATTTTATTGATAGAAAAATAAACACAACTAACTATATAGGATAACAATTATTATGTAATTATAGTTAAATCACAAAATACTAAATACTTATAGCATTTTTCCAATTTTTGTACATATCGATTAATACAAATATTATAAAAACCTGTTCAACAAAATGAAAACTAATTAGAACACCTAAACAACCTGTATGGTGTAACTAGAAATCAATATCAATTTTACATTTAAAAATCAGTAACTTTGTCGGTAAGTTTTTCCAAAAAATTTGATGATTTTCAGGTATCAAAGGGCAAATGTTCTTTAAAATCGCATCTTTCTTTGCATTAGTTATTCCGTTTTTTTTAAACATGGAACCGGATCAGGAATCCTTTTTTAGCAGTAAAATGACCATTACTGCTTTTTTCCTCAGTGAATACAGATGAAAATATATAATCATCACACGTAGTAAATAATAAAAAGGCAGTGCTTTCAGAGGATAAAAGTAGTACAGTTTGAATATTACTGTTTTCTTACTTTGAGAAACAAATTTACTGCTTTTATACTGAGGAAATGTAATTAATTTAAAATATTTGTCCTTAAAAAATGACTATCGTATTAAAAAAAAGTTTTTAATGAAATATTTTATGACTGATACGTAGGAAATCGTTGAAAAAACAGACTAGCACTGGAATTAAAAAAAAAGTAAGTGAACTTTACTGCCTTTTTGCGAAGCACGGCAGAACAGGTCTTTTTCAAATATCAATTATTCGTAATGTACGTTGTTTACAACTTGATTGTTTTATAGTTTTAACACTTAAATTTAATGCTGTGCAAGCATCACAACAAATATACTTTTCGTAATATGTGAATAAATCTCGGGTTATCATTACTATAAATTTGATTCATAGATTGAAATGAAAAAATATCTCTAACAACATTTTTCGCTTTATCTTCATGGGTTTGTCTTCATCTGAATCCTTTTATACCTTAGATTCCACAATTCCACATGTGTTATATCGATATGTCCTTTCTCTTCTAACTCTAACATTTTTAGAGGAGGTGTATTAGCGAAGGAATCTGGCAAATTCGCAGCAGTAAATTTTATGGGTTTCAATTTTAATGCTTCTTTACATAAAAGCCTGCGGAGTAAAGAGCCTACACATTCTTTCACCTTTGTCGTATCCCAGTAGCTGCCATTAGGTTGGTGTACCCCATTCTTGTGACTGACTAGTTTTAGACGTAGATGTTTCAGGAGAATTCACATAATGGATCAAGGCGCAGATGTGTTTACATTTACCTCCAAGACCAGCTTTACAGGTACAGTCGAGTGCGTAGAAATTTTAACGGTGAAGGTTGTGTGATGTAAACCTGACTTTCGCTTGAAGAGGACAACATTTCCAAAAGTATGCTATTGGATATCTAGAGAAAGAAGACGATTTATTGATGCACCTGAAAAGAAAAGACCACACCCCTTTTAATGAAATTTTTGAAATATTTTCGCAATAATTACTTTCAGTTTCAATAATATTTGTTACAATCAGACTGTTTATTTATTTATGGTATGACTTCGAAGCAACTATTGGTTAAAGTAGGTAAGCAATAAATGTGGGGATCGGTTCATCGTCAGTACGGAAAATGGGTGAAGAACGGTTCAATCTATGTACAAGAGGCAAAATTTTTTACGTGTTATTTAAATGGGAAATCTCAAAGGACCACCGACACCTTTTAAAATTGAGCTAAACAATTTTCCAAACAGGATAATTTTTTTCTCGGTATATAGATCTGTTTTAAACCATAAATTCGATAGGTTAGTTTTTTTGGCTCACCCTAATATATATATTTATGTATATATAACTAAATATATAATTATATATGTATATTGATATATACATACATAATTATAAAACTATATAGATAAACAAATATATATATATATATATATATATATATAAATATATATATATAAATATTTAGATATATAAATATATAAATGTATATGTATATGTATAAACACACATATAACTATTTTAAATTAATATATTCAATATTAATAATAATCATAATAAAATATTCTGGTAAATCTTAAAAATAAACCTCTAGAAATAATGTTAAAATTATTGGTATCCTGAAGATTGTTAAGTATAAAAATATAAGTTCAAACCGTACGATTCTGAAGTTCCATTATAGCGAAAATGGAAGTTCAAAACATACAATTCTGAAGTTCCATTTTAGCAAAAAGGGAGGTTCAAAACATACGATTCTCAAGTTCCATATTTAGTAAAAAGGAAACTTGAAAATCGAATAATTTCTATAATATTCAACAAAACAGTGTGATTTTATAAATAAAACAACATATATATATATATATATATATATATATATATATATATATTATTTTGGTGGTATTAAAATTAATCAAATTGGGTATGTAAGAGTGTGGTACAAATGAATAATTTTTAAAATATTCAAATGGAAGCTCTCTATTACGACGATCCCTAATTTGATAACATATTTAAAAATCAATCAAAGTCGTTGCGAAAAGATAGTTCGTCGAGATGTCCTGAAATTTTGATGTGTATTTTGTGGTAACAAATGCCTCGTCATCGTATTAGTGATGTACATTAATGGATCTATAGTGATCGGTAGGGTTCACCGTCAATATAGATATTATATACATTCGCCTATTAGATTTTTGTCTTGTAATTATTTTATTAGACAAATGCTAGTTGGTGGTAGTAACATTTGGTAACAAATTCCTCGTCATCTTATTAGTGACGCGTATGGAATATATTGGATTAAGAGCAACGCGGCAGGATTACATAGGGCCGCCCCGTTAAGAGCTAAGCCCACCGGCAGGACGTCCCATGTCACGCCAGTTTACACCGCGAACGATGAACCCGCGGCATGAGACACAAATTCGACTACGAGCTTTTTAACCGCAACAACTTTAATATACGCTACTGGAGCTGGAATTACCGCGGCTGCTGGCACCAGACTTGCCCTCCAATTGATCTTCGTTAATGGATTTAAAGTGTACTCATTCCGATTACAGGGCCTCGGATGAGTCCCGTATCGTTATTTTTCGTCACTACCTCACCGTGCCGGGAGTGGGTAACTTGCGCGCCTGCTGCCTTCCTTGGATGTGGTAGCCGTTTCTCAGGCTCCCTCTCCGGCATCCAACCCTGATGCCCTGTTACCCGTTACAACCATGTTAGGCGCAGAACCTACCATCGACAGTTGATAAGGCAGACATTTGAAAGATGCGTCGCCGGTGCTAGACCGTGCGATCAGCATAAAGTTATTCAGATTCATCATATTATATATTATATATTTTGATCTAATAAAAGCACTCCTTCCGTCTCCGGTTGGAGTTCTGTTTACATGTATTAGCTCTAGAATTACCATAGTTATCCAAGTAAATGTGGGTACGATCTAAGGAACCATAACTGATTTAATGAGCCTTTCGCGGTTTCACCTTAATTTGGCTTGTACTGAGACATGCATGGCTTAATCTTTGAGACAAGCATATGACTACTGACAGGATCAACCAGGGAACTGCTTCTAATATATAAATATTATCAATTGATAATAATAATATTTGCAGAAAAAAATTCTTTTAATGAACGTTAAACTAGTAGAAATGAGTTTCGACTAATAAAGTTTAACGTGAATGATATTTATACGCTATATTATTTATTATTATTATTAATCTAGAAGAATATAACCATTTCACTGACCAACAACCGACCCCTAAAAATGAAGAAGTATGGCAGTGACCAGTGACGGACAAGTCCATTACCAGTTCTATTCTAGTATTCAATATACCAGAAACGACTAGCTCATTCTACAACTACTTACTACTATAAAGAAGTAAAGTAGTTGAGCCAATGACAGACAAGGCCATAAATAGATTTCCTCTCCTAGAATTAATATTTAAATGTCTATTGGACACCCAGTCCTTTGTATATACTGACTAATGAAGCAACAGAGAAATGCTGATTTTTATAAATCATACACTTCTTTGCCCTTACACAATCATACAAGTATGATTTTAGGTAAACTTAATTAGTCCTTCAAAAGTACTTCAACCTTTTGTCGGACACCCAGTCCTTTATTGTGTCGACCAATAAAGCAACAATGAAATGCTGATTTTTTTTAATCATACACTTCTTTGCCCCTACACAATCATTTTATTATGATTTTAGGTAACCTTCATTGGTTCCTTAAAAACCCTCATCATTTTTATATTCAACTCTTCGCTAGATAATTTATCGACGTGAAACGTTTCATTTATAAAGAAACACGTTTACTATATACATTATATTATTCTCACTCGGTCAGAAGAGAGTAGACCTAAAATTTGGAATTATTTGGCAATTAATCATAAAGCATTTCTAGTAATGACTATGAATATATATTAAATATTTCATCTTTATGTCAAATACTAAATAGATACTTGACAATAATTACAAAACGTTTCAAGTTGACCGCATAAAGGCCGCTAACGACAAAACGCTCGCTAAACCCGCGGTCTTGCTCTGAATAACGTTGGATATACAAGATTCAAAGAAGCTTCTGAAGTGGAAATTTTTCAATCGTACACACTTCTCTACACTTGTATACCTGATCGCATAAGGGCCGCTACCGACAATACGCTCGCTAAACGCGTGATCTTGCTGTGGCAAACCGTTGGGTACACAAGATAACCGAGAAGCTTCTGAAGTGAAAATCTTTCAATCGTACACACTTCTCTACACTTGTATACCTTAATTAATTTTTGATCTTGTGAAAAAAGCTAACGACAATGCGCCTGGCTAGACTCACGATCTTGTTGTGAATTTTGTTTTGCATGGATATAAAAAAGCTTCTGTATTGAAATACACACTTTTATACATCATACCAACCACCAAATCAGGAATCGTCGTAAAAGAGTGCTTCGATATGAAAATTTCTTTAAATTATTCATTCGTAAGACATTCTTACATACCCAATTTGATTAATTTTAAATTCACAATCTTAATCATATTTTATATAGTAAGTATAATAATGCATGTTTTATAGTATAGTTTTTATGAATTTTTGTTGGAAATTATATCAATACACAATAAAGTCTATTCATATAATTATTAAGGTAGCTCGTTAATTGAAGACAAAACGATCTTCTAACGAATCCCCAAGCTAAGGTTTGAATCTCAACAGATCCCAGTGCGGAAGCTGTACTACTACTGAGAAACACCACCCTGCCGGGTACGTAAGTCGTGTACAAACAATTTCAAGTCTCGACATCGAAATTATGTGAGCCCATGATTATCCGTCAGGAGTACCCGCTGAACATGACAAAACACCTTGCTGCCAGATAAAAGATAACACCAGACGGTAACTGAGCTCGTCCGACGAGTAACAACGAGGTTAAACGCCTAACAAAGTTTAATCATTTAGAACCTTTCGGCTAACGAGACTCTTCAAGATATCGGTCCCCATATCTTTTCGCAACGATTTGTCATCAAGTTAGGGTCAAATACTCTACAGTAATAAACAACCAGCATTTTTAGACAAAAAAGTCTAGTCCCAGTATATGAGAACATTGACAATAAAACAATCTCTTTCCCAGAAAATAAAATAAGCCAATATATTCCATACGCGTCACTAATAAGATGACGAGGAATTTGTTACCAAATGTTACTACCACCAACTAGCATTTGTCTAATAAAATAATTACAAGACAAAAATCTAATAGGCGTAAGTACATAATATTTATATTGACGGCGAACCGACAGTATATATCCATTCATGCATGTATGTCACCACTAGATGAGGAGGCATTTGTTACCAGAAAATATACTACATCCAACTAGCATTTGTCTAATAATAAAATTATCCGACAAAAATGTAATAGGCGAATGCATATAATATCTATATTGACGGTGAACCCTCCCGACCACTATAGATCCATTAATGTACATCACTAATACGATGACGAGGCATTTGTTACCACAAAATACACATCAATGTTTCAGGACATCTCGACGAAATATCTTTCGCAACGACTTTGATTGATTTTTAAATATGTTATCAAATTAGGGATCGTCGTAATAGAGAGCTTCCATTTGAATATTTTAAAAATTATATATATATATATATATATTTATTATTTTGGTGGTATTAAAATTAATCAAATTGGGTATGTAAGAGTGTGGTACAAATGAATAATTTTTAAAATATTCAAATGGAAGCTCTCTATTACGACGATCCCTAATTTGATAACATATTTAAAAATCAATCAAAGTCGTTGCGAAAAGATATTTCGTCGAGATGTCCTGAAACTTTGATGTGTATTTTGTGGTAACAAATGCCTCGTCATCGTATTAGTGATGTACATTAATGGATCTATAGTGGTCGGTAGGGTTCACCGTCAATATAGATATTATATACATTCGCCTATTACATTTTTGTCGGATAATGTTATTATTAGACAAATGCTAGTTGGATGTAGTATATTTTCTGGTAACAAATGCCTCCTCATCTAGTGGTGACATACATGCATGAATGGATATATACTGTCGGTTCGCCGTCAATATAAATATTATGTACTTACGCCTATTAGATTTTTGTCTCGTAATTATTTTATTAGACAAACGCTAGTTGGTGGTAGTAACATTTGGTAACAAATTCCTCGTCATCTTATTAGTGACGCGTATGGAATATATTGGCTTATTTTATTTTCTGGGAAAGAGATTGTTTTATTGTCAATGTTCTCATATACTGGGACTAGACTTTTTTGTCTAAAAATGCTGGTTGTTTATTACTGTAGAGTATTTGGCCCTAACTTGATGACAAATCGTTGCGAAAAGATATGGGGGACCGATATCTTGAAGAGTCTCGTTAGCCGAAAGGTTCTAAATGATTAAACTTTGTTAGGCGTTTAACCTCGTTGTTACTCGTCGGACGAGCTCAGTTACCGTCTGGTGTTATCTTTTATCTGGCAGCAAGGTGTTTTGTCATGTTCAGCGGGTACTCCTGACGGATAATCATGGGCTCACATAATTTCGATGTCGAGACTTGAAATTGTTTGTACACGACTTACGTACCCGGCAGGGTGGTGTTTCTCAGTAGTAGTACAGCTTCCGCACTGGGATCTGTTGAGATTCAAACCTTAGCTTGGGGATTCGTTAGAAGATCGTTTTGTCTTCAATTAACGAGCTACCTTAATAATTATATGAATAGACTTTATTGTGTATTGATATAATTTCCAACAAAAATTCATAAAAACTATACTATAAAACATGCATTATTATACTTACTATATAAAATATGATTAAGATTGTGAATTTAAAATTAATCAAATTGGGTATGTAAGAATGTCTTACGAATGAATAATTTAAAGAAATTTTCATATCGAAGCACTCTTTTACGACGATTCCTGATTTGGTGGTTGGTATGATGTATAAAAGTGTGTATTTCAATACAGAAGCTTTTTTATATCCATGCAAAACAAAATTCACAACAAGATCGTGAGTCTAGCCAGGCGCATTGTCGTTAGCTTTTTTCACAAGATCAAAAATTAATTAAGGTATACAAGTGTAGAGAAGTGTGTACGATTGAAAGATTTTCACTTCGGAAGCTTCTCGGTTATCTTGTGTACCCAACGGTTTGCCACAGCAAGATCACGCGTTTAGCGAGCGTATTGTCGGTAGCGGCCCTTATGCGATCAGGTATACAAGTGTAGAGAAGTGTGTACGATTGAAAAATTTCCACTTCAGAAGCTTCTTTGAATCTTGTATATCCAACGTTATTCAGAGCAAGACCGCGGGTTTAGCGAGCGTTTTGTCGTTAGCGGCCTTTATGCGGTCAACTTGAAACGTTTTGTAATTATTGTCAAGTATCTATTTAGTATTTGACATAAAGATGAAATATTTAATATATATTCATAGTCATTACTAGAAATGCTTTAAGTAGATAAGTAGGGCTGGTTCAAACTCACTAGTGCCACGGTTGGCCACTGCGATCGTGGTGGCGCTAACGTCGCTTTTTGGTACAACATTTGCCCGTAGCGTGGCGCTCGTGCCGGATCGGTGTTGGCGGGAAATTTGAATTTCTGCCCCTCCACTGCTGCCCTATTTCACCCTCCATTTGCCCCTCATTCCCATCCTTGCCCCCTCCTTTCCCCCTCCTTGCTTGCCCCCGCACTATCAACCTATTTTTCCCATTTTGTTCCCGCGCCCTACTTCTCCTGCAATGCGTCATACCTTTGGAATGTAGTTTTTTTTTTTGATGAATCATGGTTGTCAAGTTTTCATGAATCATACCTCTGGGGTCAAGGATATCTGATGAATCATACATATGAGTCATAATTAAAATGGGGTCAACGATCTTTGATGATGATTCATACATATGAGTCATATGTATTTTTTATATAAATAGTGATATAGTGATGTTTTATATCAGTTGTTTTTTTCTTGTGAAAATGGCGACATCTTCTTCGATTTGTCAAGTAAGTACAGAATTTCTAAATAAGATTAAATTGGTTATTAATTCAATAAAAACTTGTAATGAAGTGCATTGATTTATCAGTGTTGTAAATAAAAATATTCATTTAACGCGCAAAGTAATAAAGAGTAGACAGTTTACTGGCAATTTATTTAAATTAGAAGGAAATTTGGCACTATTAACTTTTTATCGGGAAAAATTGAAACGACTAAGATTCACAATTAAAAAAACCGGCACAGGCTTAAAATCTAGTGAATCAATTAATAATAATAAGCAACAATTAGTTTGGCAAGACGTTGAAACTGCTTTCAATAGTAGATTACATAGTGGTGTGATTGTAAATTTAAGTATAAAAGATCCAATAATATTTTTAAAAAAAGCGTTTCGTAGTTTTTCAATCAAAATCAAAAAATATTTAGTTGATTCGCCAATTAAAGTAAACGCTTTATTTTCTAGTAATTTTATAAAACCACCACATAATACAGTTGATTTAAAAACATTTAATACTCGTAATCACATTATTGATAAAGGTACTAATTTAAAAGACTGGTATTTAGAGCACATTTCTGAGAAAATTCTAAAAAAATTGGAAGAATTTCAAGAACGTGATAGTGGATGGGCGTTACTAGAAGTTATTTCCCTCAAAATTAATATTAATAAATTTGTAACGATAAAAGGGGATATTTCAACATATGTTGAGGTTCCTAAGTTTATTAAAGATCGAAGAGCTGTAGTAAACGTTAAAAATAATGATAAGTATTGTTTTCTTTGGTCAGTGGTTTCTGCTCTTTATCCAGTAGAAAAAAATTGTGATCGTATGTTGAATTATCCTCATTTTAGTCAGGTTTTAAAATATGAAAGAATCAATTTTCCAATTAAGTTAATGGGTGTTGAAAAATTTGAGAAACTAAACAATCTATCTATTAATGTTTTTGGCATTGAAAGAAAAACAGTATTACCAATAGCACTATCGAGACATAAATTTAGTAAAACAATTAATTTGTTAATGTTATCAGTTGGAGAAATTGATTCTACAATAATTAATGATGTTGAATGTGATGTATTATATCATTTCGTATGGATCAAAAATCTATCACGGTTAGTTTCATCGCAAATTTCACGACAAAATCGACAAACTTATATTTGTAATAGATGTTTAAATCATTTCAAAACACCTCAGTTACTTGAAAAACACATGAATTATTGCAATAGTATAAATAAATGTAAAATTGTAATGCCCACTGAAGAGAATAATAAATTAAAATTTAAAAACTATAAATTTAAAGAACTAGTTCCATTCGTTATGTACTGTGACTTAGAAAGTATTTTAGAAAAATATGATGATATTAACAATACAAGTAATACGATAAAAATTCAGAAACATAGAGCTTTTAGTATTGCATATTACTTGCATTGTTCTTATAACGCACAGTTTTCAAAGTTTAATTTAATTCGATCCAATGATTGTATTGAAAAATTTATGGATGAACTATATTCAATCGCTAAATTTGTTGATGAGGAACTTAAGAAAATTAATACTATGGAGGTATTAACAAATGAACAAATTTCAGATTTTAACAGCGTTGCAATTTGTCATATATGTGGAGAAAGGTTTCTTCCAAATCAAATTAAAGTTCATGATCATTGTCACTTAACAGGTAAATTTCGTGGGGCAGCTCATCAAAGTTGCAATTTAAATTATAAAAACAGTTTAATAATCCCAATAATTTTCCACAATTTAAGTGGCTATGATGCACATTTTATTATTAAAGCTTTGTCAACTCATTTTGATGGCACTGTTAAACTGTTATCAGTAAACAAAGAAAAATATATCTCATTCACTAAATACGTTGATAATACCAATATAAAGTTTCGTTTTATTGATTCATTTCGATTTATGCCATGCAGTTTAGATAAATTAAGTTCATATTTAGATCCATATCAGAAATTAATTACTAAATCAATTTGTGGTAATGACGAAACAAAGTTTGAATTATTAGATCGAAAAGGAGTTTTTCCTTATGAATATATCGATTCAAATGAAAAATTAAACGAAGCAAAATTACCCGATAAAGAACAATTTTATAGTAAATTAAATGATAAGGATATTTCTGATAATGATTATACACATGCTCAAAATGTTTGGAACATTTTCCAAATTAAAGACATTGGTGAATATTCTGACTTATATTTAAAAACGGACGTATTACTTTTGGCTGATGTATTTGAAAATTTCCGTAAAAATTGTCTGAAAATCTACGAATTGGACGCCGCTCATTATTATACAGCTCCGGGATTAGCTTTTGATGCCATGTTGAAAATTTCCAATGTAACTTTAGAATTGTTAACTGATGTTGATAAACTGCTATTTATTGAACATGGTTTGAGAGGCGGCGTTTCGCAATGTTCAAATCGTTATGCTAAAGCTAATAATCAGTACATTACAAATTTCGACCTACATTCCCCAAAATCATATTTAATGTATTTTGATATCAATAATTTGTATGGTACGGCCATGAGTGAATATCTACCGTATGGTGCTTTTGAATGGTGTGATCAAACGGTAGATATTATTAGTATGGATGATTTTGGGGAATTTGGGTATATTTTAGAGGTAGACTTAGATTATCCACAACATTTACATAAACAACATTCTGATTTGCCTTTAGCACCTCATCATATGATCCCTCCTGGATCAAAAACTATAAAATTGTTAACTACTTTATATCCACGAAAAAATTATGTCTTACACTATAAAAATTTAAAATTGTATTTGAATTACGGTATGATTTTATCAAAAATTCATAGAATTCTTAGGTTTAAACAGTCTCCATGGTTGAAAAAGTATATAGATTTGAATACGAACCTTAGACAGCAATCTAAAAATGAATTTGAGAAAAATTTCTTCAAACTAATGAACAACTCTGTATTTGGTAAAACAATGGAGAATGTTCGTAAACATAAGGACATTACATTAGTTACAAAATGGGAGGGTCGATGGGGTGCTAAAGCTTTAATTTCTAAGCCAAATTTCCATAGTTGTAATATATTTGATGAAAATGTTGTAATTATAGAAATGAATAAGTTAGAAATTAAGATGAATAAGCCAATTTATGTTGGATTCTCAATTTTAGATATATCAAAAATATTTCTGTATAATTTTCATTATAATTATATTTTAAAAAAATTCGGAAGTGAAAAATCAAAATTACTATATACCGATACTGATAGTTTAATATATCAGTTATTTGTGGATGATATTTATAGTATAATAAAAGAAGACTGTAATAAGTATTTTGATACTAGTGATTATCCTCTTAATAACATATGGAATATACCATTAGTCAACAAAAAAGTATTAGGTGTAATGAAAGATGAAAATTGTGGTAGAATTATGTTAGAATTTGTAGGATTGAGATCAAAAATGTATACCTATAAAGTTCAAGATAAAACAGATGTTAAAAAGTCTAAGGGGACTAAACTAAGTGCAATAAGAAAATTGACATTTGATGATTTTAAAAATGTATTATTTAATAACGATATCTTAACTAGAGAACAATATTAAGTAAGATCTGTAAAACATCAAGTTTTTACAGTAAAGCAACAAAAAATTTCACTTAGTCCATATGATGATAAGAGGATGGTTAGTTCAAACTGTACTGATACGAAAGCTTGGGGATTTGTTGATATGGTTTAAATTTCCAGATGTCCAGGGAACTTACTTTCGAAATGCAGAAGAACTTCATATCAATTTGCACGATACACTTGAGAAATTATATATCAACTATTAATTATGATGGCGTTAAGCACATATTGGGAAAAATATTTGTACCCAATGATGTATTAACATATCAACGTCTACATGCTGCAAATTGTGAAATTTTGGAAGCTTTTATTGGTTTCTAAAAAGCAGAAAATGAATTTGTGAGTTCGATGAAAAATTATTTATATGATTTATTGTGGGATTATGACGATGTAGTCCCACCATTTACTGGAAGTTTGCTGGAAATAGGTCATGTGTTAAACATTAAAAACAAAATCGTGAACTTTCCATTCGATTCATTGGACTATCAAAACTATTTAGTCCTGAATTTAGTATGCGATTCACCTGATAGTGACCTAAGTAAAATGTCAATGAATAATATTTATAAAAAGTACAAAACAACTGAATATGTTGTTAATCAGCTGATGAACGATTCAATATATTATGCAAATCCAGAATTTTATTCAGTATTAACAAGTGTACGCGAGACATTGAAAATTAATTACAAGTTCCAACCAATGGTAAAACCATCACATAAAAAAAATTTCAATTGGTTATTGGAAAATCTGCATCGTATGAAAGATAAACAACCTGTTGGATGGAAGGATCGACCTGACTCAAAAATTTGGCCATCAACAAATCCTGAAGATTATAAAAATATCTATGATTTATTGGATTATAATTATAATAAATGAATGTATTTTCCCTCACCCCCTTTCTATAAATAGATGTCTAGAATAGATTTTTAGTCATTATTAATATAGTTGTAAGAGAAGCAATATGTTTCAAATTATACTTGCGACTATAATTGTCAACAATACGTTATATACATCGTGTCCATCTGATGCGATTCAATGTTTCACTGCACTAGATTATAACAACACTTATAGTGTTACATGGCCAACTCAATGGAAAAGAATGGAGATCAATATTTATGACAAATACTGCAAAGTTGCTCTTCCAGAAACAGAAAACAATGACATAATTTCCATCAAAGTTCGTTATTTTTTGAAAAATCTAACACATATTGACAGCCAATGGCAAAATGCTAGAAGTAACAAATTTATTATAACTGATTATTTAATGAAATCAGACTGTAAAAAATTTGAGAAATGTAATTATCCAAATGTAATTTTTTCATTTTTTCTTATGTTTATAGTTTCGTTGTGGATCACAATAATTGTTTTGGTTTATAAATTTGTTGTAAAAAAACAATAAATGTCAGTATTAATAAAAATGAAGTTTTATTTTTCAAATCCCATTCTAATTATTTACACCTTAAACTAAATTATTTTTATCTATCCAACTGTTATGACGATTATCAAATCCTAACCATTTAACTAGTACCATGTTTCGCTTTTTACACAATACTTTTTCCACAAGATAAACATCTGGATGTTTACAATGTTGTAATTCTTGCTCGTAAAATGCACCTCGTATTATTTTTCCATTGTAATCTTGTAAAATATAAGTAACAGGATTAGTTAATTGTATTTTCTTAATGGTGAAAATTTCATTAGACCAATTTGGAGTGTAACCTTTAGCAAATAAACTACGATATTTGCTTATTCTAACCTTATCCTCAATTTTAAATTTTACCTTTTTTAAATTTACAATTTTCATATTGCTATAACTATTTTCTAGTATTTCCTCTTCGTTTGTTTCGTTTACATCAATCGGCTTATAGCCAGTTGTACTATGTGGTGTTGAATTATATTTATCAACAATTTGTGATAGTAACTCTAACCATTTATATGAACCTTGATAAGAAAATTCTTTCCACATTAATGATTTTAATGTTCGATTTGCACGTTCAACAATTGATGCTTTTTTATTGCTGAATGTTGAATAATGATTTATTCCCAATTGTTTAATTAGATGTGAAAATTCTTTATTGTAAAATTCTTTTCCCAAATCAGTTTGAAGGTTCTTGGGAATATTAGGTTTCTTTAGAATTTTTCTCATTGCATTAACAATTTCTTTTGCTGACTTTGTTTTTATCGGAAATGTCCAAATATATTTGCTAAATGCATTCATAACAACTAAAATATATTTATAACCAGCATTTTGTTTTGCATACGGTAGCATTTCAACCAAGTTCGCTTGGTATAAATCGTGTAGCCCTTTAATTATTACACGACGACGTCTAAAGTTCTTTCTTGCTGACTTGTGCAGTTCATTAACCACAGTTCTTTTTATATCACGCATGTATCTTTATTTTATAGTTAATAATAATTTCAATGTTTATTGTTGGATTTGGTATACTACCAGATCTAGGGAAAATTTTTATTATATCACCAGCAACTAATCGTTCGTTAACTAAGTCTAAAATTAGAATTCGTTTGTTTGAGTTCACACTTATTTCTAAATTTGGTACTGTTGATGTTATATGAGCCACTATGCCGCTTACAGGTGGTGGTAAACGATAGCTGTCTCTTCCGTTCATCAACACATATTGAGACCCAGTCCATTCTCCATCAATATTTATACGAAGATGTCCATTCAATGAATCAATTGTTGAAAGAAGTTTGTTTCTAGTTATAAAATCATTTTTGGTTAAAAGATCTTTATTTGCTGAAGTAATTAAATCACTAGCATCATTTTCAGTTATAAGATCTTTATTGGCTGAGGTGATTAATTTTTTGGCATTATCTTCGGTTATAAAGTCCTGATTATATGAAATAATCAATTTTTCAGTGTCGTCTTTAGTTATCAAATCGGCGTGTATGTGCCGTCCAAACTTATCAACACTCATAACGTAAATGATAATTATTATAAATAGCAGTTGTATTTATTGTATTAAATCTCGTTCTCGCAATTCCTCAATTATGCTATTAATTTCATTTAAATGTGCATTATTACCACTAGCACTTGAAGTTAATAATAATTTTAATCGATCCACCAACTCATTGGGATCATCGAAATAAACATATTGTATTGGTGCTGTTGAATATATATTTGATAACCCTCCTCCAAGTCGTAATTCTTTCTCTCGCTTTTTTTGTTTGTCTTGTTCTTCTTTCTCTAACACTTTTAAAATAGGTTTAATAATAAATTTATATTTATTACTTTTATTTCCAGCAATTTGTTGATCAGGTAGAAAATGTCTTCTATGAGCATTTGTTAATATTACTATTAAGCCAAAATCTCTTAAATCCTCTTTAGTGTAAGTTTTTCTTGATGGATAGCTCTTAAATACAAGCTCGTAAAAACCAGGTGTACCTTTAAATAATTGATCCTTTACTTGAATATCAGGACCAATGAACTTTAGTTCAGAATCCCCAAAAAAAATTCTATCTGTTGTCATATCATGTCTAAGATAAGTGTGATCATAATCATTTTTCGTATCTTTTATGTGACCTTTAACATAAATTCTTGGTAATTCATCGAATTGTTCTAAATATGCTGTAAGGGTGTTTTCAGGAATTTCACTAAGTAATGTTTGATTCACTTCATCAAAATCCTCATCATCTTGTGGCGATAACGATGTATATTGAAATGTAGCGTCCATTGGTGTTGGCTGTGGGGAGTCGTTAGGTAGAAATAAATCAAGTGAAGGTGGCCCTAGTGATGATGATGAAGTTTCTACTGGAGAAAATGATCTCCTAGGTAAACGTGATGATTTTGGAACGTTAGGTGATGACGTAAAAAAGTCAAATGAAGGTCGACCTGGCGATGTTGAATTTTCTACTGTAGAAACTGATTTCCTAGATAAACGTGGCGACTGTATTTATCGTTTGTTTTTAGCAGTCCAATGTTCATCTAAAGCCTGAGAGAAAACATTAGCTAATGGTTTATACTGTTTAACTAATCGTTCTTCAGTTTACAATTCATTCGATTTTAACGCATCTAATTTGGCTTTTACATTTGCTCTTGTTTTAATTAACCGTTTAGTAATTTCTTTATTCATAACTGCAAACAGACAGATCAACCGTGTTCAACCGGTTCCTGTTCTAAAATAACCGTTAGTATTCTGTTACAGTTGTATTTATTGATCATTTTCTATATTGGTCGTTTGTCACATCAGCATTTTATTCAGAACTGCAAACAGATAAATAAAGAGTTTTCAAGCGGTTCCTGTGCTGTTAGTTTCCTGTTACTGCTGTTGGTTTCCTGTTACTGCTGTTAGTTTCATGTTACTGCTGTATATATTGATCAAATCCTCTTCTATATCGACCGTTATCGATATCGAAATCCTTACATATAACAAGAAAGCTATATTTATCACGCCAGCATAATGAACACATTTCACAAAAACTATTATATAACATATCTGTATTGACATGATCGTTATATATATGTTTTAAATTCATATCGTCTTGTTGGAAAACAATTATCATATTTGCATTGTCACGGATGAGGTGTTTAGGTATGTGAGCATATGTTTGACAGAGATAGAAACAATCAACACATTTATGTCTTCCCATGCTAAAATAATTTTGTATAATTTTCTGCGCACTCGTTATTACATCATCAAATACGAATATAGCATTAACTTTCGCATTTGAGGGATCCATAATTTCTTGATTATTATCAAATTCATGATAGCCAATTCCCTTAAGTGGTTTCAACAAGTTTCGCAAATATTCATATTTTGGTTGATAAAGTGATTTACTGTATAGATAAACATTTTCAAATCGAAGACCATTTAAGTCTTCCAATAAACTAATCATAACGTTTGTTTCCCACAATTTGACGGACCGCATATAATACATCTAATTGTGGATGGTAATAACTTGCCATGTCTCCGAAATAATTGTTTTTGTCTTACTATATTATCAAGATTGCGGATTGGAAGACTACAGTGTTGCTTTATTAAACGCATTTCGATTATTAACTGATCAATTGCTGTTACTCATTTATATATAAACCTTGAACTACTATAATCTTCTCATTTATTTAAAAGATTCAGCTATATAAAGACGTTTATTATGATAGTGACTGCTAATCAACCACCACCCTTCAAACAAAAAGGACGTGGTTTAATCAACACGCTTATTGATAAACTTCCATTTGAACTTCATATTCCTACGTACAATTATTGTGGACCAGGTACAAAATTGAATAAACGATTAGAACGAGGAGATAAAGGAATCAATCCCCTAGACGAAGCGTGTAAAGAACACGATATTGCATACTCTCAATATAAAGATCTCGAAAATCGACATCAAGCTGATAAACAATTAGCTGACAAAGCAAAAGAACGTATAACAGCTAAAAATTCAAGTTTTGGTGAAAAAGTAGCTGCATTAGGTGTTACTGGTATAATGAAAGTTAAAAGAAAATTAGGCATGGGAATTAAAAAAAGAACAAGAAGGAGACGATCTAAAGCGATTAATTTACAATCGGCGTTTCGTAAAGCTCGAGCAGCAATTAAAAAAAATAAAACTAACGATTTAAATACAGCTGCCAATATTGCTATGGATGCACTTAAAGGGATTAAGAAAATTAAATCAAAATCAAGAATTATTCCTGTACCGAAAACTGGTGGGATTTTACCGTTAATACCCATATTTGCCGGATTAAGTGCGCTTGGTGCTTTAGCCGGTGGCGCATCTCAAATTGCAAGCGCCGTTAATAAAGCTAGATCAGCACAACAACAATTAAATGAAAGTGAACGACATAATCGACACATGGAATCTATCGCAATGGGTAAAGGTTTATATTTGAAGCCATTTAAGAGAGGCCTTGGATTGTATTTACAATCGTATTCATCCAAAAAAAAAACTTCCAATAAAATTACCGCATCGTGCATTGACAAATATCGATTTATATAATTATGCTATCAACAAACTTCAAATTCCAAATTTTCGTGGAGTGTTTATGCAAGATCAATTACCGCGTAAAATGGAAAATGTCGAATGTGGAATAATCAATTTGGATAGTAGTAAAGGTGAAGGTACACACTGGACAGCATATTGGAAGAAAAATAATATTATTGATTATTTTGATTCATTTGGAAATTTGAAGCCACCACCACGAATAATAAAATATTTTGAAAGTTCATTGAATAAAAATCTACAAATCTATTATAACTATGAGCGATTTCAAGATTTCAATCAACAGAACTGCGGACATTTATGTCTAGAATTTCTTTATCAATGCATGTAAACAGCTACTATCTTCATTAAATCCTTGTTTGTAATACAATGCGGACGTTTATATTAAGTGGAAACTCTTCTGTTTTATCAGCAGACTATTATCCTCCTATCGATTTACGTGATGATGGATACGAGTATGTTTTAGGATTAATTAATTTTGAAACTTTCAACGCAATTCCGAATATTGATAAGAAAAATAATAAATTTTACATAGGTGGTATAGAGATTACTATTCCAACAGGTGCATATGAACTCACTGATATTGAAAAATATTAAAAAAAGAAATTTCAAAACAAAATGTTTTAAATCCAACTTTTAATTGTTCGCTAAGTTTGTATACAAATTCAAATACATTACAATGTCATATTAAATGTTCACATCAAATTGATTTTAATCGATCAAATACAATTGCTGATCTATTAGGTTTTGAGCATATAAACTTAATACCAACTATTATGCACGTATCTAAGAAGCCTGTAAATATTTTGAAAGTAAATGCAATTAAAATTGAATGCAATATAACGACAGGATCGTATTCTAATAATCAGTTGGGGCACACTATTCATGAATTTTTTCCTGATTCACCACCTGGATTCAAAATTATTGAGAGGCCTCAAAATGTTATATACTTACCAATTAATACGCATGTCATAAATAACATAACACTTAAAATAATTGATCAAGATGGTGAGATAATTAATTTTAGAGAGGAAACCGTAACGATAAGGTTGCATTTAAAACAGCTCTCCGAAAATGGTTATTAAATATAATAACAGTAAAACAATAAGAATCAATACATCTTATAGTAATATCAGTTATAATCAGACTGTCAAGCAGTTGACACCTGACAATATTGTCTATTTAAGATCAATTGGCTTACGGCCTAAATAAAAATGAGTATTTTAAATGTGGGTGAGAGAGTTCGATTTGATAATTCATTAGTCAGAATCGAAAAACATCCTCATTTACCATATGCTACGACATCATTTGAAAACAACGATGAAATTAGAATTCCAATTCAACAAACTGATGTTTATACACTGCCTTCATCCAGTTACATCTATATAGAAGGAAAACTGGTTAAATCAGCTGATATTGCAAAATCTGCAACTGCAAAATTTGTCAATAATTTTGTCGGTCATTTATTTGAAGAATTACGCTATGAAATTGGTGGGAAAGTAATTGACCGTGTACGTAATCCGGGTATTGCCACCACTTTAATGTAAACGAAAGTTTTAAACTGCAAAACGCTGGTTGGTCTTTTGGTAGTGATTGTACGTATTCAGTATCAAATGAGGATGAATATTTTAATGTTTGTGTTCCAAAAAATTATTCTCAACGTTAAACAAGAATTGATTCTTATTCGTTCAAATTCAGATGAAAATAGTATTATTAACACCACAGCAGATGAGCTTATGAAAGTAATAATAACAAAACTTGTTTGGAACGTACCACATATCTCAGTCGATGATACAGAGCGACTTAATTTATTGAAATATGTCGAACGTGGAACCGAGCTGGACATGTCTTACAGAACGTGGGAATTGCAAGAACTACCTCTAGTACCTCAAACAACTAAAAATTCCTGGACTGTAAAAAGTACATCTCAACTAGAGAAACCACGTTACATAATTTTTGGATTACAAACAAGCCGTAAAAATAAGGCTGATAAAAATGCTAGCCTATTTGATCATTGTAATTTGAACAATGTCAAATTGTTTTTAAACTCTGAACAATATCCGTATAATAATTTAAATTTAAATTTTGGTAAAAATCAATATGCCACATTGTATGAGATGTATGCTCATTTCCAAGAATCGTATTATGAACGACAAAACGAACCAATGTTAACGCCATCTCAATTTTTAAAATATACACCAATAGCAGTAATTGATTGTTCAAGGCAAAATGAATTACTAAATACAGGAACAGTAGATATTCGTATAGAATTTGAATCATATAATAATATACCAGCCAGTACAAGTGCCTATTGTTTGATGTTACATGATCGAATTGTCAAATATAATTCACTTACTGGTAGTATAAGATCAATGTAAATCTCAAAGCGCATTTAGTTGTTTATCAGACACGATGGCCGACGAAGCAATTATTGATGTGCAAGGTTTTCAAATTAATAAGAATTTTTTATGTAAAGAATTGGCAATTATAAAACCAAATGAATGTTGTTGTAGAATTCATGTTTTATTTAATTTTCCAATTGAATTGGAACATTTATCACAAAGTGCCCAAAGACAAATAAATTGGGTTACAAGAAACCTTCATGGTCTTCAATGGTACTCTGTACCCAACAATCAAATTGATCCTCAACCATATGAAAATTTAACATTTGTGCTACAACAACACTTAAAAAATGTTAAAATGGGGTTTGTGAAGAGATTGGACAAAAAGAAATATCTATCTCAGTTTTTACCCAGCAACATTGTAATCACAGATTTGGTTGCAGCTCCAAATTTACGACAATTAACAAAAGAATATGTGAGTCATAATCATATGTATAATTGTGGTCATGTTGACTATTGTGCAATCAATTATGTTCATGCAATAAAGAATTGGTTACATGAAAACCGATAAAATCAAAATTTAGTGTTTCATTGAAGTTGACACCATCAATATGTCTTTATATTATTTGCTTAATGATACGTTAAAACAGCTAACTGTAATCGAACTGCTAGATTTAGCAAAATGTTTCAAATCATTGTATCCATATCAAGACTTATTAAAATTAGAAGAAAAATGGATGAATGAAATTTTGTTACCTGAATCTATAAAATTTGAAGCTTACAAAATCGAAAACGAAATTGATTATGACATGTCAGATGATAATCAAGTCGACAACAACCAACAACAACAACAACAATAATAACAACAACAATTTTTATCAAGGAGTTGTATAATAATAATTTAGCAAAAATAAATTTTTTGGTATATATATATATATATATATATATATATATATATATATATATATATTAAATAAAAGTTGTTTTATTCATAATAATAATAATAATAATAATAATAATAATAGTAATAATAAATATAAGATTTACAATATAATCCTCTCACCCCCTACCATAAAACCGTTCTTCAATACTCGTAATTATTATTGATAAAGGTACTAATTTAAAGAAGTCGAATTTCGAATTCCGAAAAAAAGTTGATAGCATATATATTAAAAAAACACAATTAATAGTTCAAGATCACCATTAATATATCCCTACAGATAATAATTGTTATACTTTTGTTGAGATCCTTAATTCATTAGTTTTGCAATAAACAGTTGACTCATGATAGCTATTAATAATTCAAGATCATCTGATTATTCTTTTTTGTTGATACATTCCTTTTGACAATAATTGTTTATCATTTTGATGAGATTTTTATTAATAATAAAATACTGTGATAATTTATAAGACAATTTATTCAGATTATACAATTCTTAAAAAAATTATAATCATAATATAAAAAATATATTTTTTCATATCATAAGGTATTATACAATAAATTTAAATAAATAAAAATTGATCTCAATCTTGACCAAATGTTATGGGTACATAGCTGACTGTTGTTTCTGATGTAACCGTATATTGATTAGCAGCTTCGAAATTTTTATTTAATTCATCAATTTTGAAAATTAATGGTGAAAATCGTTTGGGTAGAATCACCTCACTATCGAATGATTTTAACGTTGCCAAAATAGCATCACCATATTTTGTGTTAATTACTCGAAATGATTGGATGTAATATTTTCTTCCTGGTTCCAAATCACCCACTTTTTTAAATGAATTTGAACAATTATTTAAAAGCGATAGTGCATCCATTATATAAGTTGCAATTAAACCGTTGTGAAAACAAATTGAGGCGTTAAACAATACTGATTCAAAGCACCCCAATATTCCACTATTTATACAAAAATACTGTATCCAAAAATGCATGACTCATCTTGTATGATTCATCAATGGCCTTGAAAATGCCTACTGCGAAGCAAGGGGGAGGAAATAGGAGGGGATATATAAAAATCATGACTCATCATATATGATTCATCAATGACCTTGAAAGTGCCTAGTGCGAAGCAAGGGGCAAGAAATAGGAGGGGATATAAAAATCATGACTCATCATGTATGATTCATCAACAGGGAAAGGAGGGGGCAAGGGGGAATGGGGGGCAAATGGAGGGTAAAATAGGGCAGCAGTGGAGAGGGCAGAAATTCAAATTTCCCGCCAACACCGATCCGGCACGAGCGCCACGCTACGGGCAAATGTTGTACCAAAAAGCGACACTAGCGCCACCACGATCGCAGTGGCCAACCGTGGCACTAGTGAGTTTGAACCAGCCCTACTTATCTACTGCTTTATGATTAATTGCCAAATAATTCCAAATTTTAGGTCTACTCTCTTCTGACCGAGTGAGAATAATATAATGTATATAGTAAACGTGTTTCTTTATAAATGAAACGTTTCACGTCGATAAATTATCTAGCGAAGAGTTGAATATAAAAATGATGAAGGTTTTTAAGGGACCAATGAAGGTTACCTAAAATCATAATAAAATGATTGTGTAGGGGCAAAGAAGTGTATGATTAAAAAAAATCAGCATTTCATTGTTGCTTCATTGGTCGACACAATAAAGGACTGGGTGTCCGACAAAAGGTTGAAGTACTTTTGAAGGACTAATTAAGTTTACCTAAAATCATACTTGTATGATTGTGTAGGAGCAAAGAAGTGTATGATTTATAAAATTCAGCATTTCTCTGTTGCTTCATTAGTCAGTATATACAAAGGACTGGGTATCCAATAGACATTTAAATATTAATTCTAGGAGAGGAAATCTATTTATGGCCTTGTCTGTCATTGGCTCAACTACTTTACTTCTTTATAGTAGTAAGTAGTTGTAGAATGAGCTAGTCGTTTCTGGTATATTGAATACTAGAATAGAACTGGTAATGGACTTGTCCGTCACTGCTCACTGCCATACTTCTTCATTTTTAGGGGTCGGTTGTTGGTCAGTGAAATGGTTATATTCTTCTAGATTAATAATAATAATAAATAATATAGCGTATAAATATCATTGACGTTAAACTTTATTAGTCGAAATTCATTTCTACTAGTTTAACGTTCATCAAAAGAATTTTTTTCTGCAAATATAATTATTATCAATTGATAATATTTATATATTAGAAGCAGTTCCCTGGTTGATCCTGCCAGTAGTCATATGCTTGTCTCAAAGATTAAGCCATGCATGTCTCAGTACAAGCCAAATTAAGGCGAAACCGCGAAAGGCTCATTAAATCAGTTATGGTTCCTTAGATCGTACCCACATTTACTTGGATAACTATGGTAATTCTAGAGCTAATACATGTAAACAGAACTCCAACCGGAGACGGAAGGAGTGCTTTTATTAGATCAAAATATATACTATATAATATGATGAATCTGAATAACTTTATGCTGATCGCACGGTTTAGCACCGGCGACGCATCTTTCAAATGTCTGCCTTATCAACTGTCGATGGTAGGTTCTGCGCCTACCATGGTTGTAACGAGTAACAGGGCATCAGGGTTGGATGCCGGAGAGGGAGCTTGAGAAACGGCTACCACATCCAAGGAAGGCAGCAGGCGCGCAAGTTACCCACTCCCGGCACGGTGAGGTAGTGACGAAAAATAACGATACGGGACTCATACGAGGCCCTGTAATCGGAATGAGTACACTTTAAATCCATTAACGAAGATCAATTGGAGGGCAAGTCTGGTGCCAGCAGCCGCGGTAATTCCAGCTCCAATAGCGTATATTAAAGTTGTTGCGGTTAAAAAGCTCGTAGTCGAATTTGTGTCTCATGCCGCGGGTTCATCGTTCGCGGTGTAAACTGGCGTGACATGGGACGTCCTGCCGGTGGGCTTAGCTCTTAACGGGGCGGCCATATAAAATCCTGCCGCGTTGCTCTTAATCGAGTGTCGAGGTGGGCCGGCTCATTTACTTTGAACAAATTAAAGTGCTTAAAGCAGGCTATAATTTTGCCTGAATACGTGTGCATGGAATAATGGAATAGGACCTCGGTTCTATTTTGTTGGTTTTAGGAAAACGAGGTAATGATTAATAGGAACGGATGGGGGCATTCGTATTGCGGCGTTAGAGGTGAAATTCATGGATCGTCGCAAGACGAACATAAGCGAAAGCAATTGCCAAAAACGTTTTCATTGATCAAGAACGAAAGTTAGAGGTTCGAAGGCGATCAGATACCGCCCTAGTTCTAACCATTAACGATGCCAGCCAGCGATCCGCCGATGTTCCTCCGATGACTCGGCGGGCAGCTTCCAGGAAACCAAAGCTTTTGGATTCCGGGGAAGTACGGTTGCAAAGCTGAAAATTAAAGGAATTGACGGAAGGGCACCACCAGGAGTGGAGCCTGCGGCTTAATTTGACACAACACAGGAAACCTCACCCGGCCCAGACACTCGAAGGATTGACAGATTGCGTGCTCTTTCTTGATTCAGTGGGTGGTGGTGCATGGCCGATCTTAGTTGGTGGAGCGATTTGTCTGGTTAATTCCGATAACGAACGAGGCTCTAGCCTGCTAAATAGACGCATATTTCGACATCTTAAAGGCCCGTCGGTATTATTCAGGTTAATAGCCTGTTTATACTGTACGTGGTTTTTACTGTCGGCGTATTAATAATTCTTCTTAGAGAGACAGGCGGCTTCCAGCCGCACAAGATTGAGCAATAGCAGGTCTGTGTTGCCCTTAGCTGTTCGGCTTGCTTAATTAAAATCTGAGAAGCCGAAGACTCGTATCAGAGTGCCAAGTGGGCCATTTCTGGTAAGCAGAACTGGCCCTGTGGGATGAACCAAACGTCGAGTTAAAGCGCCTAAAACAACGCTTATGGCACACCATGAAAGGTGTTGGTAACTTCAGACATCAGGATGGTGGCCATGGAAGACGGAATCCGCTAAGGAGTGTGTAACAACTCACCTGCCGAAGTTACTAGCCCTGAAAATGGATGACGCTTAAGCGTTGTGCTTATACTCGACCGTCAGTGGCATGTGCGATCACAATTATGTACTCTTAGTATATGATTGTGGTCATGAAGCCCTCATGAGTAAGAAGGATTGGTCGTGAGACCATCTCCAGCGAGGCCCTGGAGGACTGATGTAGAGAAGGGTTTCGTGTGAACAGCTGTTGCACACGAGTCAGTCGATCCTAAGCCCTAGGCTAATGCCGATGTTAATGTAGTGTATATTTATTATATTTGTATTATATTTGATAAAACAAAACCGTTTAAAAGTCGGGCCCTCATTAGAGAGTTTGTCGGGGTAACCCAAAATGACCCGGAGACGCCGTCGAGAGATTCGGGAAGAGTTTTCATTTCTGTATAAGCGTTCGAGTTCCATGGAATCCTCTAGCAGGGAGATATGGTTTGGAACGCGAAGAGCACCGCAGTTGCAGCGGTGTCCGAATCTTCCCATCAGACCTTGAAAATCCGGGAGAGGGCCACGTGGAGGTGTTGCGCCGGTTCGTACCCATATCCGCAGCAGGTCTCCAAGGTGAATAGCCTCTAGTCGATAGAATAATGTAGGTAAGGGAAGTCGGAAAATTGGATCCGTAACTTCGGAATAAGGATTGGCTCTGAGGATCGGGCCTTGTCGGGCTTGACAGGGTAGTGGGTAATGGCTAACGGGCCGGACCTGTGCTAGGTGATTCGGAGATTTCGGTCTCTGTATGATCCAAGTTCGGTCCCGTGCCTTGGCCTCCTGCGGAACTGTCTTGCTGCGAGGCTTTAGTTTAAAATCGGTTCTTCATCATTTATTTGATGTTGGATTCGAATCTGAATGTCCTCTTCGGCTGCCATTTAACGATCAACTCAGAACTGGCACGGACAAAGAGAATCCAACTGTCTAATTAAAACAAAGCATGGCGATGGCCCCAAAGGGTGTTAACGCAATGTGATTTCTGCCCAGTGCTCTGAATGTCAACGTGAAGAAATTCAAGCAAGCGCGGGTAAACGGCGGGAGTAACTATGACTCACTTCTCGAGGTCACACAGCTTGTAGATTGATTACGTAGTTGTGTGTACACTACTAGCTTACAACGGTGTCCTCCCTCTCTACCTCCTCGTGGTGAGTCGGGCGTGCTTGCACGGCTAAAAAAGGATTAATTTTTGGTTCATTCTGTTCTCTGGGTGTTTGTGGTCCATTTTGTTTGTGTATTGTGGTTCTGAAGTTCCATAATTGGATCTGAAATTCCATATTTGGTTCAGAAGTCTGGTTGTGGATTCTGAAGTTCCATTTTACACTTGTGATTAGTGCTTGCCTGTGCCCATTTATTTTGTTGAGACTAGAAATTGTGATAGCGGCTGGTGTGAAGACTTCGTGACCCTTATAAGTCTCCAGTCGTTCTATCAAACTATTTGCTGATATAACACCTAAGAGCAATGTCCAACAGAAGAATAATTAACATCGCGTTGAAGAGGGAGCCACTACCATCACGGCGAATAACAAGGCTCCAATCCGGGAGCACTAACATCAGCTCCCGCAATACCGCTACGGCGGAGTGTGCTAGGGGAAATAGAAATAAAATTCTTGACGGACCCCAGTCTAATAATTCGGGGTTACGCCCTAGCACCACTAAAATATCTTCGACGACGAGTACCAGCACAGCTGGTACTTCGACATCTTCAAGTGCGGCCCTAAAATCGGGCAACCAAAATATTTTTGCGAATGTTGTGGTAAGGAATATGTTTCTGCGTCTGGCCTCGCTCGACACAGAAAGGGTAGCTGTATCCCACGGAATTCGTGTATGTACTGTGAGGCGCCCTTTAGCTCATATGCGAGTGTGAGGCTGCATGAAATACGGTCACACCCCCAACAATATAAGAAAGAGCTAGAAAGTAAACTTAAACCATCTGATGCCAAGCTAATAACTGAACTGGCACATATCGTGTCAATTTTTTTCTAAGTTCTATACGGGACTTGGAATAATTTCCTCTATACTGGACTTAGAATATTCTCACCTGAAACAAGACAGAACATTAGAAGTCCCCCGGGGTCGCAGAGGGGTAATTATTCTAAGTCCAAAGACACTATATGTAGTTATTAAGGCGAAACGACTAACCGCGACTTATAACTTTTGAGGCCTGCAGAAACAACGTAAGGTAGCAAAAATTGTTTGTTGATCATCAAAATAATTATATACATCGATTCGCACTTCTTATCGAAGCTTATCAAAATTTTACTGATAAAAAACTGATAACGGATTTGAACTCCCCTTCCAACGAGGAGTCGATGTGTGATAATAAAACTCTTCTCAGTCACCAATTAAAATCAGAAGTTTCCGGGTCATTTTCTAAAAATTGCAGATTCGGATAGAACACACCCTCGTTAGTCCGAATTTGACATTATTTTGATACATTTCATTATTAAAATTTTGAGAAATCGACACTTTTCTTCTTTATTTTGAGAGCTTGCTCGTGCTCGCGCGCGGCACATCACAGTAGGGGTCACAGGGACCTCTGCTCACTACGTAAAAATAAATTCTACCGCGCCGCGGCTCTCCTGCTTTTGATACTATTCTCCAGCTGAATCAGCATCAACTACGTGATTTTATTATTGACTTACTATTGATTTTATTTTCTTGACAAAAATTCTGGCCTCCTACACCAAATTTACTGTGATATTTATATATACAAAATTAACTTTTACAACGTCTTTGTTTATACAATATTTAAGTATTTAGTTCACTAAGAAGAGAGTTTTTGATTGTGTTTGTAATTATACATCTATCTGGACGCTCACCTCATTCTTCATACAGTTTTGACTTTGACTGTATTGGCAATACTATTGCATCTGGTCGTCGATCGTTCCCACTGCGCTTTCCCAGCTGTAGAGTCCACTGGGGTCTCTGCACGATTGCGCCCGCGTCTACCGCGTCGTCAAGTATTGCAACACCGAGGTGACTTGTGATTTGTTTCTTATTTTCGTTTTACACTACTGTTTTTGTCTGCTACCTGTTTTTATTCTTCTTTTATCTTTACATATGTATATATTTTATTCTATTTACACTTTTACTCATTAATTTATTGATCTTTGTTTGTACGTCCCAGTTCATTTTACCGACTTTGATTTGACTACCCCTCTATACAGGGTTGTTCACCCATTTTTATTAAAAAAAAATGGCTACTAAATCCACGCAACCAAAACTTAAACCTCAACCGGAGTCCAAGAACAAAAATTCTGGTAACTCCAAGCGTGGCAACTTGACAACTCCAGCCTCTTCTTCGTCGCAGTTCCTCTGCGAATGCGGACTAAAGTTCAAAACAAAATCTAGTCTAGTACTACACCAGAGAAGCTGCCAGGAGAGAAGACGAGAAACATGTAAATTCTGTTGTATAAGATTCGATACATATGCTGGTGTCAGACAGGATGAGCGCCGAAAACATACCGAAGAGTATGAAAATGATCTGGCCGAAAATCTGCCAGCACCAGAGTCTAAATTCATGAAGACTCTGGCTGAAATTGAAGTCCGTAGCATAAGCGGAAAGTTTTTCTCCGAAATGCAGAAGGCAACTAAGCTGTCCAAGCACCAAGTACGTCACCGTCGCGAATAACCAATTTACAAGAAGTACTTGGAAATGGCTCGTCTGGAAGTGGCCGAAAAAGCAAAAAATCTGTTTTCCGCTGCTAGTAATCAGGCCACTCCACTTTCATCAAATCCGCCGCCAACACCAAGAGCGCTCCGAGCCTTACGCAGAAACTCATCGACAGAAGAGCCTTGCTTCGACGCCCCGATATCTAGCACCACTATCGAAGATCCAACAAACTCTCTAAATAATACCAATTCTCCACAACTATCACCAGTTACCGAAGAAATATCTATTATGGTCCATCGTGAAAACTCCCCACAAACAAATGAAACACTTATTGCGGCTAATGCCCCAAAAATTACCGCATCAATGGATTCCACTTCGCTACAGACATCCAAGAACTCCTCCATAAACTTAATAAAATGTCAGGAGAGACAACATCTGATCAATACTGGAGAGCTGAGGTTATTGATCGTCCATTTTCTGCTGGCATTCAGCTAGCCAACGAGGACAGAGCAAGTCGCTCATGGATTGATGACCGACCGAAAGGCTGGTCTGGTCGAGATTATGTGCGAGCGATACATCTTCGAACAACGAACCTTCCAACCTAGGGCATACCATCGAATCCTGTCGAACTTAGAAAGTGTAGATCCGGTTGCGACGCTGTCGAATCGATTTGCCACGTTCTGCAGAAATGTCCTACAACACACTGGGAACGCATTGGTAGGCATAATGAAGTCGTTAACAAGATTGCCCAGCATTGTAGAGCTTAAAAATGGACTGTAGAAATGGAGCCCTACGTAAGATCAAACACTGGCAAGTTATACAAACCTGATCTTGTGGTCCATAAACCAAATAGCACTACAGTCATCTCTGATGTCCAAGTCTCGTGGGAGGGCACAACTCCTATGCCTGAGGTATATCATAATAAAAAGATCAAGTATGATAATTCTGATTTTAGGTCCGCCGCCGAAAGACGCTGGCCCAGCAAAAATTTTATTTTTGCACCTATAATATTGGGTGCTAGAGGAATCTGGTTAAACGTCAACTCAGAGACTGGTTCCTTGCTTGAGATTCCTCCGCCACTAAAGGCCAGCTGCGGACACTCAACACTAAAGTGGGGGTCGTCCATCCACGCAGTGTTTATGAGGGCTACATGGCGACGCAACTTCATTCGTCCGTGACTCTTATCAATTACTGAAGAGGCTGATAATTCATAATAATTATTTAAATCATATTTAGTTGTCCTTAATTTCATGATTGTATTCATTAAAACTTTCAATGTATTGTATTATATATAATATGTACTTACAATAACTATTGCACTATCATCGTGTATCATGTCTTAATAAAGATTATAAGTAGTCGGCATCGCAGTTCAGCAAGCTACAGTGGAAAGTCACAGTCGGGCTTGTCTCGGCTGTGATAAAGTCGTCCTTAAGTAGTGCCTCCTCGGGGCGAGATTCGGGGTAGCTACTTCGGTGTAAAACCGTTGTAGTGAGCTAAACTACCGGGGGTGCATATGGTGGTGTATGGTGTGTTACCATGCATCACTATTTTTACCTTGGGTTGGAAGTTATGTGTTTCTGAAGTTCCATTTTATAAATGGTCCTGAAGTTATGGTATGGCGGAAGACCCAATGGTGTTTGATGGATGGGTGTATGACTGGTTTATTTTTTATTGTTGGGATGGAAATCTCCCTACCTGCCCATCAGGAGTGGTGTGGCTGGCTGTTTGACTGGTTCATTGTATTCTATACTTTTTCTATCTTTATTAATTAATATATATGGCTGAATGGTTGATATGTGACGACATACTGGTTCATGGATAATGTCTGCATCTGGGCTGATCCACTATTTTTATTAATACTGGTGAAATGGATGTAGTCACTATGGGTTGGTGTAGAGTAAATAAATTTAAAATATAAGCCAGGTGGTCCGGACCCACGGGCAAAACGAACCTGTCTAATATTAATGATTAATGGTCTCATCCCCTACTGTTGGTCGGCATGCTGGATGGTCGAACGGCCGTGGGCGCTTTGCTCACATTAATGGTTAATTTATGGTTTAGATATGTTATTGGTTATTATTTTGAATCAGAAAGGACGGTTCGACACGCCAAAACGAGCCCCTGTCCAACTGGTGTCTTCCCTGCTGTTGATTGGCTTGTTGGATGGTCGAACGGGTGTCGGCGCTTCTCTTACTCATAAAGGTTGGGATGGTAATCAATAAAGTCAGTAGTATGGTTAGGCGGGTTCTAACACAATGTGCATGTGCACTTTCGGTGTATATCTGGTTGCATACCCAGGTTAAATTTAGATGTATACTTGGCTGCATTACGTGTATTTTGGGTTGCCTAGAGGTCATTTTTAGTGTATTTTGGGTTGCCTAAATGTCATTTTTGGTGTATTTTGGGTTGCAGTGTGATCATTACCAACTTAAATTTAAAAAGTATGAAAAATCTCTAGATAAAATTAAATGTAGCGCAACGGTGTTAAATGGCGGATTTTACATGTAGCGCTATCAAGTTGTAAATGTAGCGCTAAGGTGGCGGATTTTAAATGTAGCGCTGGTGGGTTTTAAATGCAGCTCTAAAGTTTTGTAGCGCCAAGATGGCGGATTTTAAATGTAGTGCTAAAATGGCGGATGTGAAGCGACAGTTTTAAGATGGCGGATTTCAAATGGTGACCAAAAAATTCCCCCGCTCCCCGCTTGTAAAGTTACTTTTTAGAGTTTCAATTGTGGTTTGGGGGGAGTAAGACACATGACGTCATAATGATTGTTTTAATAGGTTTGTATAAAGTAAAAATTAAAAAGTAAAATATAAAGTAAATGAACAAATTAAAACTAAAAAATATAAAAATAAAAACTAAACTAATCTACATTATTCCATGATAAATATCTAGCTGTAAAATAATAAAACTATTATATATTTCAAAATACATAAAGAGAAATAACTTACGATGTTTGTGTATCCACACAATAGCTCCTCCACCACTTTCGCGTCATATGTAAAGTCCTCCTATACGTATTTATACGTATATAGAGGATCGTGTTCAATTCTTTCTAAGACACCACGTCGGTCTATGTGAAGTATATACATAAACTAAACATATGAAATAATTTTTTAAACCAGCGAACAATATATAAAAAAGACTTACTTCTTTTTAAACAACTCTTTATAGTGAGTAAGAATTTTACACACTATTTCCTTTTCCGAGAATCGGGTTGAATCACAGTCTGTTAAAATTATAATTTTAAAAACTTTCAACAAATTAAAAAATTAAACTTACATTGTATTAGAATGTCATCATCATCGGTTTCATCATCTGCATCAACAAAATTATCAAAATTAAGCTCATCTACTAAAACAAAATATCAGTTTAATAAATTTTTAACAAAATCTAACAATTAAACTTACGTTCTGAAAATGATAAATTGTCCACCTCATCATCATTATCATAAAAATTGTCAATATTATTGTCATCATCATAATAAAAATTGTCAATATTATTATAATCATCATCATAAAAATTGTCAACATTGTTATCATTATTATCATCGTTTACTAAAAACTAAAAAAAATAAAGATTTTTCAAAATTTTCAATAGATTCGAAAAAATATACTTACAATTTGTTAAGTCTAATGGCACCTTTGTGCTCGGCATTTTGACTGTGAATGACCAAATCTTAGAGTTTGTTGATGTTGTTGGGTGGCTGTTTGCCTTATTTCAAAGTAATAAAATTTATGGTGAAGGAAAACATCAATCAATAAGGGTGGCAATTTTAACACCAATTTAAATCATATTTCCTAGAAGAGAAATTTTTTTGACCAGACTACATGCAAAGACCGTTCAGTTCATCATTTCTAAAGAGCTTGATAAATGACAACAAGTTAGTGTGCAACGACCGCTTTCACTTGATGCAGATTTTATTGCACTATTCTTCAAAAAGTCCAAAAAAAACACGACTATAAAATATATTGACAACACGTGTAGCCCGTCACCATTCATTTTTCGTCGCTTTCTTTTCATTTACAAAAAAGCAATAAACTAAATAAAATCCGACATATATGCTGGTAAATGCATTAATTTTTGTATGGTGATGACTGATGTAGATCGTATATTTAATGGTAATTAGTTTTTGTTTAAAAATTTTTTTCCCACATCCAATTTGTTTACATTAATGGATATTATAAACTGACTACAATCTCCCCGTCTACACACTTGAGTCTAAGTTTTGATCAGTTCATCAATTACTATTGTACTGACAACAGTGACAAAATGCCAAAAACAAAAAAACAGTGTCATATTTGCGGTAAATTGTTTACCAGAAATTTCTCATTAAACCGACATATCAAAACTCTACATGCAATTAAAGGTATATTTGTTTTTTGAATTTAAATGTTTATTTTACAATTGATTTCGTTTTGTAGATGATAGTAATATTAAATTACCTATAGTAAATTTGGAAAATATTAAACAACCTGTCTCTTTACCATCAACATCATCAATAGCAACAACAACAAAAACATGTGAATCGTGTTTAATTGAGGTGTGTAATGATGAATGGTCAAAACATTTACGTTCATTAGATCATCGTTTAAAATCATGTCAACCATATTCATCTGAATTAAGTGTTGTTAAGAGTTGTTTCAAAGACGGAATGCAAACTTTTATATATAGAAACAATAACGATATGAATTTAAATTCAGAGGAATTTTTAAAATCAGCAACAGAAATTGTTGTATCTGAATTGAAACAGCAGTCAATAAAACATACAACATTCAAATTCAATAAAGAATTGTTTGCAGAATATTTAAAATTCACAGATGAAAATTAACAAATCACAATTAAATCATTCAATTCTAAAATGGAAAAGGCCCAAAATGATGATGAAATATCTTCTGCTTATGAACAAATGATACATAGTATTTTATCGAAAATGGAGGAATTTCAAGAAAAAGATAGTAGGTGGTCTCTATGTGCAATTATTCATATGGAAATTAATGTAAATCGATATCAACCAATTAAGGGATCACAATATCTACCATTACCCGAGAAAATATCCGCTAAACATGCGTGTATTAATATAAAAATAACGATGATTTTTGTTTTAAATGGGCAATAATTTCCGCTTTGTGTCCTGTCAGTCTTAATCCGCAAAGAACAACAACATATAATATAGAAAATATTAAAGACAACCCTCTTGTTTTACAAAATAATTTTCAGTTGAAATTTGGTAATTTAGAATTTCTATTAAAATTGATGAAGATAAGTACATTTGAGGAGTTAAATCCTGAAATTAGTGTTAACGTTTTTGGATTGGATGGTGATGTTGTTGTAGGACCATTCTATTGCACGAAGAAGAGAGAAAGCATCATGTCAATCTGATGTTGTTGCAAAATAAAGATAAAAATCATTATATTTTCATTAAACATATATCAAGATTATTAAGTAGTCAACTATCAGAACCTTGTGCTTTTGCATATTACATTAAATGCTCATATGATTCAAGTTTAGATAAATTACAAGTTTATAAAGGTGAGGATTGTGCTGATAAATTTTTTACAAGTTTAGTGGAAGATGTGAAAAATATATATATAATATCGTTAAATGTGTTAAACCGATGGAGGCTTTAAATAATGTGCAAAGACAATTACAAGTAGAATCTGACAAATGTCATATATGTAAGAAAAGTTTAGATAGTGATAGGGTTGCAGACCATTGTCATCTTACAGGTAAATACAGGGGTCCAGCTCATAATAGTTGTAACTTGCGTTATAAAATCGCATACTTTTTCTCGATTTTTTTCCACAATTTTTCCGGATATGATTGTCATTTGTTTGTGAAATCATTGAATAAAATTGAAGGTGATATTGACTTGATTCCGTTAAACAAAGAATTATACGTTTCACTATCAAAACGAATTTCAATAAATGAAAAAGAAACAATTGAATTAAGATTTTTAGATTCTTTTCGATTCATGCAATCCAGTCTAGATTCATTAGCACAAAATCTTTCAATTGACAATTTTCAAACGGTAAGACAAATTTTCAATGATAAAAGTCAGTTTGAACTGGTTACAATAAAAGGTGTTTTACCGTATGAGTATTTAAATTCGTGGGATCGTTTAGATGAGACGGCATTACCATCAAAAGATAAATTTTATTCAAAATTAAAAAATAAATCATGTTCTGATACAGATTATGAACATGCTCAAAAAGTTTGGAAAGAGTTTAACTGTAAAAATATATGGGAATATTTGAAATTATATTTAATTACTGACGTATTATTATTAACAGACATTTTTGAAAATTTTCGTAAAGTTTGTCACCAAATTTATGAGCTGGATCCCTGTCATTATTATACAGCGCCGGGTTTATCGTGGGATGCTATGTTAAAATATTCCGAAATCAAAATTGAACTTTTAACGGATATTAATATGTTTACATTTATAAAAAGAGGTATCAGAGGAGGTATCACACAATTTTCACATCGACATTCAGTTGCAAATAATAAATATATGGACAGTTATGATGCATCTAAGCCCAGTAGTTATTTAATGTATTTAGATGCAAACAATCTTTATGGTTGGGCCATGTCACAACAATTGCCTTACAAGGAATTTAAATGGGTCGATGATATAAATGCGAGCAACGTGCAAGAAATTTCTGAAAATTCTGAAATTGGATATATTTTAGAAGTTGATATAGAATATCCCAAGAGTTTACATGACAGTCATAATGATCTGCCATTCTGTTCTGAAAATAAGATTGGTCCACAATCAAAATGTCAAAAATTAATTACCGACTTTACTGATAAAAAAAATATATAATTCAATATAAAAATTTACAACAATGTTTAAAACATGGTTTAAAAGTAATCAAAATTCATCGAATATTACATTAAACAGTCATGTTGGTTAAAGAAGTATATTGATCTTAATACACATCATCGTACAATATCGAAAAATACATTTGAAAAAAATTTTTTTAAACTTTTAAATAATTCAATATACGGCAAGACAATGGAGAATGTCGATAAATGGAAGAATGTCAAAATGGTTACAGAATGGGAAAATTGTGGGCGTGTCTTGGGTGCTCGTGCACTCATCGCTAAACCAAATTTTCACAGTGTTGCCCAGTTTACACCTGACATGGCTGCCATACAATTAAATTGTGTGCGTGTGGTTTATAATAAACCAATTTATATTGGATTTGCTGTATTGGAATTGTCGAAATTGTTAATGTATAATCTTCATTACGATTATATGAAACCAAAATTTGATAAATGTCTTCTTTTAAACTATATGGATACAGATTCGTTTATTTATACAATAGCAACTGATAACTTTTATAATGATATAAAGGTGGATATTGATACCCACTTTGATACCTCCGATTATGCTTTAGATAATGCTTATAATATTCCTTTAAAAAATAAGAAAGTTGTGGGGTTAATGAAAGATGAAAACAATGGTCGGATAATTAGGGAATTTATTGGTTTAAAAGCAAAAATGTATTCAATTGATTCGGTTGATAATGGAACAATTAAGAAAGCTAAAGGTGTTAAAAAAACCATTGTAGATGGACTAAGTGTAGACGATTATAGAGACTGTTTATATAAAAAGAAAATATTTTATAGTTCAATGTTAATTTTTAGATCTAAATTACATAATATTTACACCCAAAATTTAAATAAGATCACACTTAGTTATTTAGATGATAAGAGGTATGTGAAAGATGATGGAATAACAACCTTAGCTTGGGGGCATTGGAGAATTGAGGATGAGGAAGATAAATAAGTTTTGATAGATTAATTTACTTTATATTTTTTGTAAACATTTTAATGAATAATAAATATTAAAAAAAAATATGTTTATATAAGAAAAAATCAGAGGTTATAATATAAATTATTTATATATGGTAATACAAAAAAAAATTACATACAATCCAACAAAGAAAAAAGATCATCATCATTATTAGTGTTCATGATTAATTGACAACCATTACAATAGGTTTTATAAGGATGGTTATGTATGGCGTTATCTATTCCATACTTCAAGCAAAGAACTAGATTTCTTAGGTCACAATCACTTTTATAAAATTTTGGTAATTTTGTCCAAATATTTGTTACATGTGAAACATTCATCTTCATTAAATTCATTCATGTTTCTGATTAATGCAACTGCATTTTCTCCATCAAGAGCACTTTGTAATACAACTTCACTTTGTGACATTATTAATTAATTTTATCAAGTTGTCTAAACGATTTAACCGTAAATTTATATAAAAACAGTGACATGTATCCGGTCCGTCTTTTGTCTGCTCATTTGACCATGGACAGTCTGTATAATGTTGACCAAATGTATTTTCTATCACTGTCATCCGTTGATACGGTTCAACGGATTTCAATAGTTTTTGAATTGAATGTTTATAAAAAACGTTAACGTCATGTCTCGAAAGTAACGTTTTAGCGTTATTAATAATCACTTCACTGTTAAACATTTCACCATGAAATAATTTCTCAAAATAATGTATTTCACTCTAGTTTTTAATTTATATCATCATAATCATCTACCTCCCCCCTACCCCTAACACAATATTTTAGTTGATATCTTTAATGTTAATCCAACTATTATGGGTTTTATTAAAGCCCAACCACTTTACATATAATTTAGATCCATTACGACGTAGAACTTTTTCAATTAAATAAATACTAGGATAATAAGTTTTCTGCAATTCTAATTCGTAAAAAGACCCACTGATTGGTTGACCATTCAAATCGTCCAAAATATATGTCACAGGATGCGTTATATTGACTTTGACGATTGATTTTAAACAATTCTTTTGTCCAGTTTGGTGTATAACCTTTTTCAAACAGATGTTTCATTTTACTAATGCGAACAATATCGATTTTTTCTTAAATTTAGAACCGGTAAATATTTTCAAATAATTATAAGACGAATCAAGGACATTGTCTTCGTTTGTTTTGTTTACATCTTTGGGTTTCATGTGAATGGTTCTATGTACTGTATTATTGTATTCATTAGTGACGTCATCAAGATTATCGATCCAGTTATATGATGCATTGAATGTAAACATCCTGTATAATTTATTTTTTAAAGTTCTAATCACCCTTTCTGCAATTGAAGCTTTTTTCACACTATACGCATTATAATGGTTAATTTTATACTGTTTCATTAAAGTGTTAAATTGCTTATTGAAAAATTCTTTTCCTTGATCAGTTTGAAGGTGACTTGGATGGCGCTTTTGTTTAAGTATATTTTCCATTGCTACTGTCACATCTTTAGCAGATTTTGATTTTAATGGTTGCGTCCAAAGAAATTTTGAAAAGCAATCAATTACAACTAATATAAATGTATGTCCGCCATTTTCATCAGCATATTCACTTAATTCGGCTAAATCAGCTTGCCAAAGGTCATCTAAACCTTTTATTATTTTACGACGACGTGAAAAGCTTCTTCGCATCGGTTTAAATATTTCATTAATCACTTGTCGTTTTACATTAGCCATTATTCTAAATGAGAATCCGTTCTAGTCTTACTATTCTTTTTGTTAAGAAATCAATTTGTACTGTTCTATTATCCAATAAATTCTTTAATTGTTCATATTGTTCAAAATTTCTTTGTATGTTGCTTTTAATAGTATTTATATTTAATAAATACAACGTATTTAACTCATTAATCCTTTCTGATAACATCTGTCTTGAAGGAGATGCTGTTTGCAACTGTTCAAGTTCTTCTAATTTTTTTGTTAATAAATTTATTTGTGTTGTTCTGTTTGATAATAAATTCTCCAATTGTTGATATCGCTGGAATGTTTCGTTTATGGCACTCTCAACAGCTGATATTTTTGATAAATACAACGTATTGAAGTCATTAAATTTTTCTTCTGGAAAGTGACGCTTCCAAGCACGTCCGAACTTGTCAATGCTCATAATGAAACTGAATAAGGTTAACAAAAAAAATAACAATAACTTATATTTATTATTTATTCATCATAAAAATTATCATATAGTTGAACAGCATTAGTTAAAGCACACATACAATTTGAAATACAATGATACATACAAGTTGGATTAGATTTATGAAGACGTGGTGTTTTCGGTAATTCATTAACCAATACCGTGCAGAGAAATTTTTCAATAAATTGCTTTTTCTCTAACCCTTTTTCATAGACCTGATCATATCCAACAGTTACTCGATTAAGTATATTCTCAAATTCTATAGGTTCTACAAAACCATCATCCCATTTTAAACCATGATGATTGTTTGTTAGCCAGTGAGCTTGTTTTTTATATTCCAATGGTAGTGCTATGAAACAATAAGGTGATTTGAAGACAAAATGACTCATTCTATGACCATCGTAAACTGCTAATTCTTTTGGTAGAAATTTCTTATTAGGAGCACGAAACCCTTGTACATCCATATATAGTGACATTCTTAATATATTACACCAGCTTCACGTAATTCTTCTTCAATGGCAATAATTTCGTTATGATGTGAATTATTACCGGCTCTACGTGATGCATGTAACAAAGCCAACCGATAGACTAATTCATTCACATCATCCCAATAAACGTATTCCATAGGTTTTTTATTTAAGTGTAAATATGACCCTCCTTTTTTACTAATTTCAAGACTACTTGGACTGCCACTGGCATCCCTTGACTTTGAACTATGTTTACGTTTTATCATATCCAATAAAGGTTGTACGATATACTTATATTTATTAGACTTATCTCCATGTAGTTGTTGTTTTCTATCATAATTATTATTATATAAATTTGTATTGTATATAATATGTTTATAATTTTTATAGTCTGCGACAGAAGCTTTCTTTTCTACCAATGGATTTTTTAGAAAAATCAAGTCATACAATGCTTCTGTACCTTGAAACTCACTATCTCCAATTTGAATATTTCCATTATCTTTAATTTTTAAGGGTGTTTTTCCAATTAAAATTGATATATTCAATGAATCATATTGTATTTTTTTCAAATGAATTGATTTTTGTTGGGTTATTAATCTCTCTATATAGGGTTGGGCGATGCAGAAAATTCTTTAACATATTCATCGTAAGTTTCTTTTGAAAATTCCTCAGCATCATCATAATCTTCATCATCATCATCATCATCATCACTATCATCTGCATATGCAGGTACATTCTTAATGATTGGTTTATTTTCTTCTTTTTCTTCACTTTTAGGATGTTGCATCACATTACTGGGCTGTTTTTTATTTTTCTGTATAGTCACTAATTCATGTAATGGTTTGCTTATCAGTTGAAATAATGTATTAATCTGATCAACTTGTTCAGTGTTGCCAGATTTCAACTGTTTGTATTTTATTCGAACATTACTAACTGCTTCAATGAGTCTCTTTTTAACTTGTTTATGTTGTTGTTTCAACATTGTTACTGATTGAATACACATGCTTTTGACTTATTTATTGCTGCTTATATAGTTTTTGAACCGTTGAACTGATTGAACAGCCTCATTTAACAGTTCAACAGCCACTTGCGCATGCACATCATCACATGCACATCATCATCACATTAACACTTTATGAAGTATAAAAGAATCAAATCCTTTACGATAACGTCCATCATTTAGCTTTTGATCTTTTATTATCACCAAAAATCCATACTGATCCACCCAACAAAGTTTGCAAATATTTTTAAATTCCTCAAAATTCATATCTAAGCCCTCCACCTATTTTGATAGCAATAAAAAAATCAAGATCTTTGAAATTATTCAATAAAAACATTTTAACATTAGTGAAAATAATAAAATATTTTGAAGTATTATTCAAACTGTATATGGTGTAGTTAGCTCTAGAATATTCTAACACTATGACGTCATGTGTCTTACTTCCCCAAACCACAATTGAAACTCTGAAAGGTAACTTTACAAGCGGGCAGCGGGGGAATTTTTCGGTCACCATTTGAAATCCGCCATCTTAAAACTGTCGCTTCACATCCGCCATTTTAGCACTACATTTAAAATTTGCCATCTTAGCGCTACAAAACATTTGAGCTGCATTTAAAACCCGCCAGCGCTACATTTAAAAGCCGCCATCTTAGCGCTACATTTACAACTTTACAGCGCTACATTTAAAATCCTCCATTTAATACTGTTGCGCTACATTTAAAAGCCGACATTTAATACTGTTGCGCTACATTTAATTTTATCTAGAGATTTTTCATACTTTTTAAATTTAAGTTGGTACTGATCACACTGCAACCCAAAATACACCAAAAATGACATTTAGTCAACTCAAAATACACTAAAAATGACATTTAGGCAACCCAAATTATATGCAATGCAACTCAAAATACACGTAATGGAACCCAAAATACACGTAAAGATGCATTTTTATGCTGACGCTCGATGATGGTTTCCAACGTCAAATGAGGTCACGTGGTACAATTTCGACCGAACCGCCAACTTAAATTAATGCAGCGTCAAAGCTAAACATTGTTTAGCTTTTTACTGCTTACTGTCAAAAGTGCAATGAGCTGCGGGGTAAATATTCTATAGTATTTTATTAATGACTTTAACGATATAATATATTAATCGATAATGACGAATTTTTTAATTTTTTAACTGGTGAATGTAACACGCTTATTAATATTTAATAAGTGACAATTTATATTTATTTAACACACACTTTGTGTTTATAGGTTAACAGGCTATTGGCAGTTTGTTTTTCCAGCGTTTTGACGCTGCATTAATTTCAGTTGACGGTTCGGTCGAAATTGTACCACGTGACCTCATTTGACGCTCGAAACCAGCGTCGAGCGTCAGCACGAAAATACACCTTAATGCAACCAGGTATACATTTAAATTCAACCTGGGTATGCAACCAGATATACACCGAAAGTTCACATGCACATTGTGTTAGAACCCGCCTATCCATACTACTAAAGTCTTTGGTATGGTTATGGAATGGAAAGAAGGAATAATTTTTGTTTATTTAATTTTTAAATTTATTTAAGAGCATTTTATTTATTTTATGTATTTTATTTTATGTATTTTTTATGAAATAATTTTTGTGTTGTGTAGAGTCTTTGGACCGTCTTTCCGTCGGTCATATTTTTGTTGTAAAGGTGACGGCCACCTAATAATTGAAGCCGGAATATATTTATTATTTGTATATTGTTTGATAATTTTTTTTTTAAATAGCCAAATGCCTCGTCATCTAATTAGTGACGCGCATGAATGGATTAACGAGATTCTCTTTTGTCCCTACTTACTATCTAGCAAAACCACTGAAAACGGAACGGGCTTGGAAAAATTAGCGGGGAGAGAAGACCCTGTTGAGCTTGACTCTAGTCTGGCGATGTAAGGAGACATGAGAGGTGTAGTATAAGTGGGAGATGGTAACATCGAGAGTGAAATACCACTACTTTCATTGTTTCTTTACTTACTCGATTAAACGGAAAGCATGCGTCGTTGCTTACGAGCTTCGGCTGACATGGTTTTCTTGATCCAAGCGAATGGGTGGTGTTCTGGACGGTTCGTGCCGTACATCGCTTGCATGAGTTATCAATGGGCTTGTCTTATTAGGTAAATATGCAGTGTTGTATTGGTTACGTTGCGTACCAGTCACCAATTTATGCTCTTGCCTAATCTGATTCGAGGACCCCGTTAGGCGGGGAGTTTGACTGGGGCGGTACATCTGTCAAAGAATAACGCAGGTGTCCTAAGGCCAGCTCAGCGAGTACAGAAACCTCGCGTAGAGCAAAAGGGCAAATGTTGGCTTGATCCCGATATTCAGTATGTATAGCACGGCCTATCGATCCTTTTGGCTTAAAGAGTTTTTAGCAAGAGGTGTCAGAGAAGTTACCACAGGGATAACTGGCTTGTTTCGGCCAAGCGTCCATAGCGACGTCGCTTTTTGATCCTTCGATGTCGACTCTGCCTATCATTGCGAAGCAGAATTCGCCAAGCGTCGGATTGTATACCCGCTAATCGGGAACATGAGCTGGGTTTTTGACGTCGTGTGAGGACTTACTCTGAGGTCGTAGAGACGCGCTAAATACGTCAATGGACGCAGCTTTACAAGGACAATTATTGCCAAAAAAATTTGCAAAAAATTCTTTCTATAACCTATGCACATCCTTGATGTCTGTTGATAATGGAACCACTCACGATTTTTTTTTAATGTCTCCCGTTAGGGTGGGGGAAGGGAAGGAGGAATTTTTGTCGAAACGTACAATTTTAACCTATCAAACATACTACCACCCACTATAGTTGATAAACTTCCATTTCCAACAAAAATTAAACCATAGACGTCCGTCATCAAATAATTAGGGTGCAAAATATAGAAAATGAACCGGACATTTGAAGTCGTATTCCGACTTAGCCTTATGTAGCAAAGACATGCGCATTACGCGGTTGAACGTATATTTTTTAAGACAATCTTTTTTTCAATAAAAATTTTTTAACAGGCGTCCGTCGAAAAAAAATATTTTTCAAAGTAAGAGAAAAAGCAACCGCAGAGAAAAATTTCCATTATGATGGCACACTCTTGGACTCTCTCAAACATCATCTTGATGAGAGTTTTTCTTCATTTTCAGTAGTTAGAGTAAGGGAGGGCGACGCGAAATTTGTGTCAAAATTTCCGAATTTTGAGTAATAATGCATACTACTGCAAGCTATGTGGCTTAAAAGTGAATATTCGGAGATAAATGGGTCATAGGGGTACGTCATCAAAAATTAGGGTGCTATAATGATAACATGAGCACGACATTTATGGTCATGTGGCAGCATTGTCTTATTATATTAAGGCTTGCGCATTACATGAATGATAGTATTATTGCCTGCACATTTTTTTTGACTTGAAATTTTTTTCACTGGCGTGCGTCTAAAAAATTTTTTTTTCAAAAATAAGACAAAAATTAACCGCAGGCAAAAATTTTCATTATGATGGCACACCCTTGGTATCTGTCCATTATCATGCTGTTAAGAATTTTCAAAAATTCCTACTAGTTAGAGCGGGGGAGGACAACGCGAAATTTTTGTCGAATTGTCCAATTCTAAGCAACATACATACGTCTGTACTCCTAATTTTTCAAAATAAAGTTTGAGGAGAAAATAAATTCAATATAGCACCCCCACATCTAATCGGGAACATGAGCTGGGTTTTTGACGTCGTGTGACGGCTTACTCTGGGGCCGTAGAGACGCGCAAAGTACACTACTGAACGCAGAATTGCAAGGACAACAACTTTTGTTTGAAAAACTTTCCATTGGCGTTCGTCAAAGAATTTTAGAGTTCAAAAATTCTATAAACAAAAATCTCAAAAATTTCTTTCTATAGCGCGTGCACACTCTTGGTATCTCTTAATCACAGCGTCATCTAGCACTTTACAAAATTTATGTTAGTTAGGGTGGGGGAAGAAACCGTGGAAATTTTGTCGAAAGGACCAATTTCATACAGTAATGCATACTACAGCACACTATCATTAGTAAATTTCAATTTTTCAGCAAAATTAGTCCATGGGCGCCCGTCATCCAAAGAATAGAGTGCAAAATCCTAAAAATGAGCTGAGCATTTGACATCGTGTGACAGCTTAGCCTTACATCCTAGAGACGCGCAAAATACACCAATGAACGCAGAAATGCAAGGACATCAATTTTTTTAACACAAATCTTCTCCAAAAGCGTACGTCAAGAAAAATTTTGGGTGCAAAAATTAAAATAAACAAATCGTAAAAAAAAATCACATAGCGGGTGCACACCCTTGGTATTTGCCAATCACAACGTCATTGAGTACTTTCCTTTGTTCTTGTCAGTTAGAGTTGGGGAAGGAACCGTGGAAATTTTGTCGAAAATTCCAAATTTTGAGTCATAATGCATACTACTGCACGCTATGTTACTAAAAAGTTATTATTCAAAGAAAATTGGGTCATGAGCGTACGTCATCAAAAAATTAGGGTGCTAGAATGATTACATGAGCTGGGCATTTGTCGTCGTGTGGCAGCTTAGGCTTATAGTATTAAGACACGCACGGTACATGAATGATTGTATTATTGCCCGGACAACTTTTTATGATTTGAAAATTTTTCCATTGGAGTCCGACAAAAAAAAAGGTCCAATATAAGAGAAAAATCGACGGCAGAGAAAAATTTTCAATATGTCGGCACAACCTTGGTATATGTCTATCATCATGCTGTCAAGGATTTTTGAAAATTTTCAGTAGTTGGAGTGGGGGAGGGCGACGCGGCATTTTTGTCAAATTGTCCAATTTCAAGCAACATACATACTATTGTACTCCTAATTTTTCAAAATACAATTTTTAGTAAAAATAAGCCATAGTCGTCCGTCAAAAAAAAATTAGAGTAGCACCTCTAAATTCGTTGTATCAACAGGTCCAGAAACTGTTTCGATTTTTTGCAATTATTGTTAGTAGGAGTGCGGGTATCAATCCCGAGATATAATACAAAAATTCGAGTTTTGAGCAAATATGCAGTTTATCGCATTTCACGTCTTTCAATTTTAGAAAAAAATATTTCATGAGCGTCCCTCAAAAAAAATTAGGGTGCAAAATTTGCATTAAATAAATTGCAAAAAAATTGTTCTTTATCCTATTATTACCCTCAACGTCTATCATAAACGACAAAATTTTGAATTTTACGATACTATTATTAGTTAGAGTGGGGGAAGGAAACGTAAATTTTTTTTAGAAAGCTTGATTTCTAAACGGCAATGAGTACTATGGTATTCTATAGTCTTGAAGTTCAATTTGTGAGAAAGATTAGTCCATAGACGTCCGTCAAAAAAATATTAGGGTGCTAGATCTGGATCATGATCTGGACATTTGACGTCGTGTGACACCTCAGTGTGATAGGATAAAGACACGCAAATAACATGAATGATTGTATATTTGACCAGACAATTTTATCTAGATGAAAAATTTTTCCATTGGCGTAAGTTCAAAAAAAAATTATGTTCAAAATATGAGAAAAGCTAACCGTAAAGAAAATATTCCATGATGATGGCACACCCTTGGTATCTGTTCATCATCATGTCATCAAGTATTTTTCAAAATTTTCAGTAGTTACAGTGGGGGAGTGCGAAGTGGAATTTTTGTGGAAATTCCGAATTTTAAGCAAAATACTTACTGTTGTACTCCTAATTCCTTGAGATTTCATTTCTTACAAACAGAAATTTATAGGCGACCGTCAAAAAAACATTAGGGTGCAACTTTTAAAATAAATCGATTGACAAAAGTTTTTAATATAGCAGATTCACATAATTGGTATCAATAGAATTCTATACTAATTTAATCTTTAATAATTCATGTGCGTCCGTCAAAAGAAGATTCGGTTAAAAATTGTCATTAAGTTAATCGCAAAATAATTCTATTAAATCATACGCACACACTCAATGTCTATCAATGACGCCAATATATTGGATTTTACAATAATATCATCAGTTAGAGTGGATGAAGGATACGTAGAATCTTATTGGATCATTTCAACTATAAACATGAATTTTAATCGTGAATTTTCAAAGTAAATTGATGGAACAGACATATTAACAAGGTATATAGACATCCTTGATATTACCCAATCTCGAAAATTGATTAGATTTCTTAAGATTATCCTTGCAGACAATAGGGAAATTAATCCTGGGCTATACAACGGAAAAATAAATTCTAACGAACCTGGAACCTATTGTAATCTCCGTCATTTGATTTTCAGAAATGGAAAGTAGATGAACGTTCATCAAAAAATAGTCAGCGACATGAGCATTACACAGAATGTAAAGATATATTTGTATCTGATACAAAAAAGCATACAATTGTATTCTATATTGCGTATTTACCGTGGAGCTTTCAGATTCATTTCTACAGGTGAACGGCTAACTGCTGATTTATATGACATTTGAGACAGTTTACATCTCAATCATCATTATTCCGACCTTGGCCGGATCTCCGGTTGTGCGCCAACTACTATACTCGCTAATCGGGAACATGAGCTGGGTTTTTGTCGTCGTGTGATGGCTTACTCTTAGGTTGTAGAGACGCGCTAAATACATCAATGAACGCAGAATCGAAAGGACAACATTTTTTGGCACTAAATTTTTCATTGACGTTCGTCAAAAAATTTTATTAAAAATAGTCGCAAAAAATTCTTTCTATAGCCTATGCAAACCTTTGGTATCTCTCAATTAAGACGTCATCAACTGCTTGCCAAAATATTTGTTGATTAGGGTGGGGGAAGGAACCGTCGAAATTTTGTCGAAAGGTCCAATTTTATACAGTAATGCATACTACTGCACACTATTATTGATCAATTTTGATTTTTCAGCAAAATCAGTCCATAGGCGCCCGTCATCAAAAAATTAGGATGCTAAATCTGAAAAATGTGCCGATCATTTGACATCGTGTGACAGCTTATCCTTACATCCTGCAGACTCGCAAAGTACGGCAATGAACGCAGAACTGCAAGGACAACAATTTATGTTTCAATTTCTTTCCAGTGGCGTTTGTCAAAAAAAAATTGAGTGAAAAAATTGAAAAAAAATAAACGCAAAAAGCTATTTCCATAGCCTATGCGAACCTTCGGTATTTCTTCAATAATACGTCATCAAACACATTCCTTAGTTTTTGTTGGTTAGAGTGGAGGAAGGAAAAATGGAATTTTTGTCGAAAATTAAAAATCTCAAGTCATATTGCATACTACTGCACGCTATGTAGCTTAAACGTCTATATTCGGAGAACATAGGGTCATAGGCGTACTTCATCAAACAATTAGGGTGCTAAAATGATAACATGAGCAGGACATTTAAGGTCATGTGGCAGCTTAGTATAATTGCTTGGAAATTTTGTTTTGACTCGAAATTATTTCCATTGGCGTTTGTCAAAAAAAATTTTTTTCAAAAACAAGACAAAAATTAACCGCAGAGTAAAATTTGCATCATAGTGGCACATCCTTGGTATCTGTCCATCATCATGCTGTTGAGATTTTGTCTTAATTCTTGAAAGAGTGAGGGCGGGTGACGTGAAATTCTTGTCGAATTACCCAATTCAAAACAGCAAACATACGACTGTACTTCCAATTTTTTTAAACACGGTTATGAGAAAAAAAATTCATAGACGTTCGTTAAAAAAAAATAGGGTGCAATTTTTAAATTAAATTGCATGACAAAAAATTTTAATATAGCACATCCACATCCTTTGTATCGACAGGTACAGAAACAATTTTAGATTTTTTGCTATTATCATTAGTTGGAGTGGGGAGATCAATCTCGGGATACAATACAAGAACTCAAGTTTTGAGCATTTAGGCAGTTTGCCAATTTTTATGTCTTTCGATTAAGAGAAAAAAAAATTTCATGGGCGTCGGTCAAAAAAAATTCGGGTGCAAAATTTGCACTAAATAAATTGCAAAAAAATTGCTATACATCCTATAAGCACCCTTAACGTCTATCATAAACGGCAAATTTATGAATTTCACGATACTATTATTAGTTAGAGTGGGGAGGAAACGTAGATTTTTTTTTGAAAACGCGTATTTTAAACAGAAATGAATACTATCGTATTTTATAGTCTTGAAGTTCAATTTGTGAGAAAAATTAGTCCATAGGCGCCCGTCCAAAAAAAATTAGGATGCTAGATCTTGATCATGACTTGGACATTTGACGTCGTGTGACAGCTCAGTGTAATGTGATTAAGACATGCAAATTACATGAATGATTGTATAATTGACCGGAAATTTTTTTTTGAAAAATTATTTCCATTGGCGTCCGTCCAAAAAAAATTTTAAAAATAAAAGAAAAAACAACCGCAGAGAAAATTTTTCACTATCATGGCATATTCTGGGTATTTGTCTATGATCATGTCATCAAGTGTTTATCAAAATTTTCAGTAGTTACAGTGACGAAGGGCGACGCGGAAAGTTTGTCGAAATGTCCAATTTTAAACAATATACTCACTGTTGTAATCCTAATTTTTTGAGATCTTATTTCTGTTTAATCTCGTAATTAAACAGATTTTTATTATTTGATAATTATGATGACACTGATCTAATTAACATATCAGTCGTCATCATAACACATGCATTAATCGATTACTTATATATATATATATATATATATATATATATATATATAATGGTCAAAACATTAAGAAATAATGAACAGTAATAATAACGATTAATGCAACACAAATGTGTAACTATGCTCAGTTCAATAGTTTTGTGTAATATTTGTTTGCATCCTTTATAATTGTTAATTGTTAATTAGGTTAAGTTTAATGTATATAAACCTTTTCAATTATTAATAAAATTCAGTATTTATCAGAAACTCTGGTAGTGCTCATTTATACAATTTCTGACAAACAGAAATTTATGAAAAATATATTAGGGTGCAGCTTTAAAAATAGGTCGATGTTTTTTTTAATATATCACATTCGCATAATTGTTATCAATAGATTTCAATAACAATTCAATCTTGAATAATTCATAGGAGTCCGTTAAAAGAAAATTGGGTTAAAAATTATCATAAAGTTTAAAATAATTCTATTGAATCATACGCACACACTCAATGTCTATCAATAACGACAATATATTGAATTTGACAAATGTATTATCAGTTAGAGTGGTTGAAGGAAACACATCAACTCTAAACATGACTTTTAATAGTGAATTTTCAAAGTAAATCCATGGAACAGAAATATTAACTAGGTATATAGACCTCCTTGATATTACTCAATCCCATAAATTGAATTGAATTCCTTTATATTATCCTTGCTGGGAATGAGGGAATCAATCATGAGCTACACAACGGAAATTAAAAAAAATCTATCACACTAGGAATCTATTGTACTCTACGTAATTCAATTTTCAGAAACGAAAAATCGATTTACTTTCATCAAAAAAATAGTAAGCGAGGTGATCATTAAAAAAATTGCTAGGAGATTTTTGTATTTGATACAAAGAAGCATACAATTTTTTTCTATATTGTGTATTGACCGTGGAGATGTAAGAGTCATTTCAGCAGCTAAACGACTAACTGCTGATTTATATTACATTTGAGACAGTTTACATCTCAATCATCAATATTCCGACCTTGGCCGGATCTCCGGCTGTGCGCCAACTAGTATACCCGCTAATCGGTAACGTGAGCTGGGTTTAGACTGTCGTGAGACAGGTTAGTTTTACCCTACTGATGACTAGTCGTTGCGATAGTAATCCTGCTCAGTACGAGAGGAACCGCAGGTTTGGACAATTGCTTCACGCACTCGTTCGAGCGGGCGATGGTGCAAAGCTACCATCCGTGGGATTATGCCTGAACGCCTCTTAGGCCGTCTCCTGTCTAGACAAAGATATTGGGCAACGATATCTTGAAGAGTCTCGTGAGTCGAAAGGCTCAAAATAATTGAACTTTATTAGGCGTTTAACCTCGTGTTACTCGTCGAACGAGCCCAGTTACCGTCTGAGATCATCAGCTGACGGCAAGATTTATTTTGTTATGTTCAGCTAGATCTCCTGACTGATAATCATGGGTTAACATAATTTCGATGTCGAGACTTGGAATTGTTTGTACACGACTTACGTACCTGGCAGGGTATTGTTCTCGGTAGAGCAGTTTCCACGCTGCGATCTGTTGAGACTCAACCCTTAGCTTGGGGATTCGTTGGGAGATCTTAGTGAGATCTTCCGTTAACGAGCTACCCATATAATTTCTGATAAAATTAAATAAAACTTTACTATACACTATATATAAGTATATATGCATCGGTGATTACGGTCAGTGGTCATCATATACATATTGCTATATATAGAAAAATAAAAGGTCAATACAATGTGCTCTATTATTATATAGCACTTATCAGTAGTAATAGAGTATTGTTGTAGGGCTTTTAAAAATCTATAGTTTCTATAGTGTCATAGTGACGCTGCCTAGATTTTGGATTGCAATAGGGGACGCTTTATTGTGTAGACAAATGATAGGTAGTTGGTAGCTATGACGGGGTAGGCCTTGTTTATATGGGCAGATTTTATTGAACAGAACAGGGAATGTTAAGGAGCTCATATCCTGGGAGGTAGGTTTGTCTGTATACTAACACTACATACCTAGACTAGACTTTTGTCCTCTACATTGTATTGGACATGCTACTTGGTCTTACATTAGATAATAATGATGTAGTAGGGGTAGGAGTTAGGTACTCGATCAAGGAGAACGACGTGAGCTTTATCTCCTCGACGAAAGAAGTACTGACAAAAAAATAGAGGGTGCAAATGTTATTTGTGCCCTCAATAACTGACTCTAGCAGTTAAAACCATAAGCGATATATACTATTTGTATAGTAAAATAACTCGCCCTAGCAGTTAAAACCAAAAACGACATTCTATAAGTGGACAACACGACTCCACTTATCCCACTTATTACCCCAAAGATGGTGAACGGTTGTAGGTGTAGATTTATTCTACACCTACAACAGAAATCTAATGGATATGTGTATTTATATCCCTTAGGAGCGAAAGACTAATCTGTTGTAGGTGTAGATTTATTCCACGCCTACAACATGTTGAATGAAGGTTGTAGGTGTAGATTTATTCCGCACCTGCAACGAAAAGAGATGTCAGAAAAGTAAATAAATATATATGTATTTATATATTGATAATATCGAAAGATGAATGGAGAATGGCCGACTCCACTTTCGAAAGATTTGATGCAGGCAAATCTAATTACAAAGAATTGGTAGCAGGTGTAGATTTATCCTACACCTACAACGAACAAGAGGTTTCAGTCAGGTAGGTGTAGATTTTATTCTACACCTAGTACAAGAACATATATATATATATATATATATATATATATATATATATATATGTTTATATATATATATATATATGTTTATATATATATATATATATATATATATATATGTTTAAGTATATTTATAATATCGAAAGATGGATAATTTGTGGGATTTATGCTACTCCACTTTCGAGAGATTTGAACGCTTGCAAATCGAAAACAGAGCATTTTAAATGCAAAAGATTAAGCCATTTGAATAAAAAGAGAAATTTTTGAATATAGTGAACGGAAGATGGTGAACTGTTGTAGGCATATAATGGGTTCATACCTATAACAGTTACTATTATATATTATATTTATATTATTATAAAAATAGAATATAAATATACATTTTTTAGGAAAGATTTCACAATTTTCGATATTTATAGGATCGCTGTTTACTTTTATGCAGTTTTCGGCCGTCTTGACGCTCAGAAGTGAATAGATTGCAATCGTGGAATACTTGACGATGAATTTGTCGGCATTTTCGTTCACTATTTCACCTTCCGTCTGCGGACGTTGCATTTGTATTTCTTATTGACCCTCTGTCTGTTATTCATATGTCTTATGGAAGTTCAGACAATCATTGTTCAGAAGTTCCATACGTTTTACTTATGGAAGTTCAGACAGTCGTTGTCCAGAAGTTCCATACGTTTTACTTATAGAAATCATTCATATCATTTGACGTCTATGTATGAATGGGAGAAATTCCTGTGTCATCAATGCTCATGTTGTTGAACAATTCAAACGCTATTAGGGATTAAGAAATAAATCGGGACATTTTTGTCAGAAACCTTTTGGTAGATACATCATATTATCTATCTGCCGTTATCAAACAAACCGGCAATAGAAATTATTTCATCCACCGATACAGTTAACACATTCAAGTATACAAAGATCAATAATCAAGCTCAAATAAGATTCATTTTCATAATTATCGGAGAGCACGACCATATCAAAACAAAACACAACATTACAAAACCATAACGTGCACGCTGTTTGGCTTGTAGATGAGTGCGTTTTATATTCCTGAGTCATGTCTGATTCCGGGCCGATGGACAGTGAGCAGGTGTTTTTAAAAGGTGGTCGAGTGTCCCGTAGTCCCTCAGTAAGGAGTGGTACTTTGCCAGCACTTTGGTGCGCTTACTCGCGATACGCTAGGTAGTGATGCGAGCGGTAAAACCTCGCGTAGTGGGCGTAACGACGTCAGCTGCACTCAAAATTCTAAGAGGAAACGGGCTGAGTTGACCAGCTCAGCAAATAAGATCGTAGATAATGATTATTCTGGTAATGATGATTTGATTCGTATGAGACAGGTCGGTAACAAGTTGCGTGAATTTGCTTCCAAAGAGTCAAATAAAATAAGTAAGGCTGGAAGCGACTTTATTTTAGGAAAAGCTGCTCGTTATGAGGAAATAATGATTGAATTACTGCTTAGAAACGAGAGGCTTAGGGGAAGGCTTGAGGAGAAGGATAAGCTACTTCCACTTGCAGGCGAGTCACGGCCTGTAGGTGGTGCTTTGGGGAATGCTAGGAATAACGAGAAGGAAATACGTTCCTAGGACAGCGCCGACTAATGTCGGTCGTAAATCATTCGCAATGATAGTCAGGGCGTCGGAAGATTCAAACAGTTTCAATAGTGATGAAAAAAAAACGCGTCCTAGAGAAAGTTGCACCAAAAGCGGGTTCAGTTAAGATGTTGGCAGAGCGTAAGATCAGAGATGGCGTTGCAGTAGAGACTCAGAACTTAAATGATCTGAATAAGATAAAGGCATGCGGTGAATTTGGGGAGCAAGGTCTAAGAGTGGATAATCCCAGGAAGGTCGGCCCAAAAATGATCATTTATGACGTAGATAAGTCCATGACGAACCAACATCTGCTGTCAGAGATCTTCACGAGAAATCTAGAGAGTGTTGTGACTAGGAATGAGTTTCAGGAGAGAACAAGTGTGATTAGTCGGACTTTTAGGAAGGATGAAACTAAAGGCAATGTGGTGATCGAGGTGTCGTGTTCCTGCCTAGGACATCAGTCGGAGGGGTGTTTATTGGGTGGAACTCGTTGCGCTGTCGCCAGTTCGAGGAAGTGCAGAGATGCTACGGATGTCTAGCAGTTGGTCATTTCCTACGTGAATGTAAGAGTGAGAGACTATGTATAAAGTGTGGTAGACAAGGGCACCGGGTAAAGGAATGCAAGGAGACGGAAGAATGTGTGAATTTCCGTAAGAATAAGAGAGTGTCGTCATTCGGTTTTCTCGAACGAATGCCCAGAGAATGTTAGAGCGAAGGCGCGAGCGAGAGAAAGAGTCACCGCCGATTAATGGCTTTCAGCGCTATACAGTTAAATTGCCAGAAGTCGGCTAGTGTAACGAATGAGTTGGGTGTGACCATGTGTGAGCAGAATGTATGTGTGGCACTTATTCAGGAGCCTTATGTGAGAAATGGATGTGTGGTTGGTGTGCCGTCCGGAATGAAATTGTTTGCTGTGGAGGGGTCTCCTAAAGCAGCAGTTATTGTCAATAATACTGGTATAGATGTGATTAGATTGGATGAACTTTGTAACGAGTGTATGTCGACTGTTGGTGTGAGGGGAGAGTTTGGAGAAGTGATTCTCTACTCTCTCTATTGTGTGTAAGACGCTGACATGAATGCATGCAGGAGCTCGGCCCCTGCTCCTTGGTATGGATGCAAACGCTGTGTCAGCACTATGGCACAGCAAGCAGAAGCAGCGGTATCGAGAAAATGAGACCCGTGGGATTGTTTTGGAGACATTTTTGGTCGAAGGAAGACTTTTGGTTTTTAATGAACCCTCTGAATTCTTCACGTTTCGTGGTTCTATGGGTACGAGTGACATCGATGTGACGGTAGCGAATGTGCCCTGGGTAGATCGCTACGTCACGGAATGGAAGGTAGAGCCGGACTGGAGTGTTACTGATCACAACGCAATCGTTCTAAATGTTCGTTTGCGCTGTGAGGATGAACATAGCAAGAATGTAGTGGGAGTATCTAGATGGTCATGTAAATGTGTGAATTGGTATTTGTATGAATCTCTACTTAGAATGAGCGGTGAAAGTATGAATGTGCAACAGCTTGAACTGATGAGTGTCGATGATATTGCAAAGACCATCAGCGATTGGATGATCAGCGCAAATAATGTATGCATGAAAAGAAGCGCATCGAGATACTGCTGCGGCAATGGTGTGAAATGGTGGAACTCCGAGCTCGATCGGCTCCGTCGATCGGCTCGCAGGCATCGGCGTGACTGGCAGCATCGCAGAAGGTGCGGTTGGGATGAATTGCGATTGTTGGAAGCGAGGGACATGATGCGTGTGTCAGCCAGTATTTACAAGAAGAGAATAAGAGAAATTAAGGAGGCACACTGGAGAGAGTTTGTGAGTGAAAGAGGTAACGAGGATCCGTGGGGCGCAGTTTACAAGCTGTGTCGCAGGAAAAGAGACTGTAACCTTTCCTGTGTGAGTGTTGGTGGTGTCATGACCACATCGTGGCATGATACTGTGAATATATTACTGGATGGCTTTTTTCCACCCAGTGAGTTTGCGAATGCAAGTGTGAATGTGTCTGTTTGTCGGAGTCCTGAACAGTTTAGCATGGATGAGATAGCATCAGCTGTACATAGAGCGCGTCTGAAGAGGTCACCTGGTATGAATGGATTCACTGCACTTATAGTGCGACATGTATGGCGTGCGATTTCCTTGCATGTGAAGTGTATGTATGATAGATGCCTTCTCGAGGGAAGATTTCCAGAACTATGGAAGAGGCCTAATTTAATTATATTGCTGAAGTCTTTCAATAGAGTGCGGACTGATCCGTCGTCATACCGACCGATATGCCTCTTACCGGTTCTCGGGAAGGTGTTAGAGCGAATGATGGTTAACAGGCTTGAGCGACTGATCGGAGACAGTATGAGTAATAGACAGTATGGATTCAAGAGTGGTAGATCGACGGAGGATGCATGGGCGGAAGTTATTAATGTTGTGAGTGTATCAAGTAAAAAGTATATTTTAGGAATGTTTGTAGATTTTAACTGAGCGTTTGATAATTTCGAATGGACGAGGGTGATGAGTGAGTTACGAAAGCTAGAATGCAGAGAGTTTGCACTGTGGAACAGCTATTTTTCTGGACGAAAAGTTTGTGTTGCTGGGATGAGCTCAATAGTCTGGAGAGACGTAAAACGGGGTTGTCCGCAGGGTTCAGTGTGTGGGCCATTTAATTGGAATCTGATGATGGACGCTCTGTTGAATGGATTGTCGCGCAGAGGAACTCCTGTGATAGCTTATGCGGATGATCTCTTAATTATGATAGAGGGAAGTAGCCGAAGAGACATTGAGTCGGGAGATGTGGAAAGAATGGGGAAAGAACGTAGGTGTGAGAGTTAATGAAAGAAAGACTGTAGTAATGCTGCTGAAAGGTTGTTTATCTGGAAACAGGCCGCCGTTGGTTCGTGTAGACGGTGAGTGTACGTCACTTCGGTGTGCTACCTTGGTATACTAGTGGGAGAGAGGTTGAATGTCAGAATGCATCTTGAGGCTCTTAAAGATAAAGTAAAGAGGGTGATGAAACGGGATTGGGGATTGAGAGGTAGTGTGATCAGAGTGTGGTATAGAGGATTGCTGACGGCTTGTGTTATGTATGGTGCGAGCGTGTGGTGTCAAAAGATGAATGTGCGGATGTACAAGGACGTACTCGGCCGATGGCACTATATAGTTGTCTGCGTGTTTGTCGTACGGTGTCAACAGGTGCTATGCGCGTATTTATGGGATCACTGCCGTGGCACTTGAAGGCCCGTTTAGCTCGGGCACTGGCCTGCATAGCCAGTAGAGGTTTAGATAGGCCTCCCTTCCACCAAAGGGCCTGAGGATCCTGCAGCTCCAACGGATTTTATTAGTCCGGTCGTAGATCTGACGACGCTGGTCAGGCGTTTAGTTGATCGCGCGCCCATGGGGGCCGTGTGAGTTGTGCCATTTGGCAGGTCTCGCACGTTAAATAATTTCTCTTTTGTCTTGTCCCTACTTACTATCTACTACCAAGGGAACGGGCTTGGAAAAATTAGCGGGGAAAGAGGACCCTGTTGAGCTTGACTGTAGTCTGGCGATGTAAGGAGACATGAGAGGTGTAGTATAAGTGGGAGATGGCAACATGGCAAGTGAAATAACACTACTTTCATTGTTTCTTTACTTACTCGATCAAACGGAAAGCATGCGTCGTTGCTTACGAGCTTCGGCTGTCAGTGTTGTGTTGGTTACGTTGCGTTCCAGTCACCAATTTATGCTCTTGCGTAATCTGATTCGAAGACCCCGTCAGGCGGGGAGTTTGACGGGAGCGGTACATCTGTCGCAGAATAACGCAGGTGTCCTAAAGCCAGCTCAGCGAGAACAGAAGCCTCGAGTAGAGCAAAAGGACAAATGCTGGCTTGATCCCGATATTCAGTATAGGGACTGCGAAAGCACGGCCTATCGATCCTTTTGGCTTAAAGAGTTTTTAGCAAGAGGTGTCAGAAAAGTTACCACAGAGATAACTGGCTTGTGGTGGCCAAGCGTTCATAGCGACGTCGCTTTTTGATCTTTCGATGTCGGCTCTTCCTATCATTGCGAAGCAGAATTCGCCAAGCGTCGGATTGTATACCCGCTTATCGGGAACATGAGCTGGGTTTTTGACGCCGTGTGACGACTTAGTCTTAGGTCGTAGAGACGCGCTAAATACATCAATGGACGCAGATTCACAAGGACAACAATTTTTGTAGCAATAATTTTCCATAGGCGTCCGTCAAAAAAAATTAGGGTTCAAAATTATTGCCAAAAAAATCGCAAAAATTTCTTTCTATAGCCCATGCACATCCTTGGTGTCTGTTGATGATCGAACTGTTTACGATTTTTTTTTATGTTTGTAGTTAGGGTGGGGGAAGGAAAGGTGGAATTTTTGTCGAAACGTAGAATTTTAACCTATCAAACATATTACCACCCACTATTGTTGATGAACTTCCATTTCCAATAAAAATTATACCATGTGGCTCAAAAGTTATTATTCGAAAAACAATGGGTCATAGGCGTACGTCATCAAAAAATTAGGGTGCTAGAATGATAACATGAGCATGATTGTATTATTGCTTGCACATTTTTTTTTGACTTGAAATTTTTTTCATTGGCGTGCGTCGAAAAAATTTTTTTTCAAAAATAAGAGAAAATCGAACCCCAGAGAAAAATTTCTATTATGATTGCACATTCTTGGTATCTGTGCATCATCATGCTGTTAAGGGTTTTTTTTTGTCGAATTGTTTAATTCTCAACAACATACATACGACTGAACTCCAAATTTTTTTAAACACAATTTTAGTGAGAGGAAAATTATAGGCGTTCGTCAAAACACAATTAAGGTGCAATTTTTAAATTAAATTGCATGACAAAAAATTTCAATATAGCACATCCACATCCTATGTAGCGACAGGTCCAGAAACTGTTTTAGGTTTTCTGCTATTATCATTAGTTGGAGTGGTGGAATCAATCCCGAGATACAATACAAAAATTCAAGTTTTAGCAAATACGCAGTTTACCAATTTTTAAGTTTTTCAATTATGCAAAAAAAATATTCCATGGGCGTCCGTCAAAAAAAATTAGGGTGCAAAATTTGCACTAAATATTTTGCAACAAAATAGATTTACATCCTATAAACACCCTTAACATCTATCATAAACGGCAAAACTACGGATTTTACGATACTGTTATTATTTAGAATGGGGGAGGAAACGGAGATTTTTTTGAAAACGCTTATTTTAAACAGAAATAAATACTATCGAAATTTATAGTCTTGAAGTTCAATTTGTGAGCAAAATTAGTCCATGAGCGCCCGTCAAAAAAAATTAGGATGCTAGACTTTGATCATGACTTGGACATTTGACGTCGTGTAACAGCTCAGGGTAATGTAATGAAGACACGCAAATTACATGAATGATTGTATAATTGACCAGAAAATTTTTTTTACTGGAAAAATCATTCCATAGGCGTCCGTCCACAAAAAAAGTATGTTCAAAATAAGAGAAAAACCAGCCGCAGAGATTTTTTTTTAAAATGGTTGCACATTCTTGACATCCGTACATGATCATGTCATCAAGTGTTTTTCAAAATAATATCTTTATAATCAAAAATATTAGTTAGTGTGGGGGAGCGCGACGCGGAATTTCTGTGGAAATGTCCACTTTTAAACAATATACTTACTGCAGTACTCCTAATTCTTTGAGACTTTATTTTTGACAAACAAAAATTTATGGGAGTTCGTCAAAAAAAAATTAGGGTGCAACTTTCAAATAAATCGATCAACAAAATGTTTTAATATAGCACATTCACATAATTGGTATCAATAGATTCTTAAACTTATTTAATGTTTATTATTTCATAGGCGTCCGTTAAAATAACTTTCTGTTAAAAATTGTCATGACGTTAATCGCAAAATAATTCTATTAAATCATACGCACTCACTCAATGTCTATCAATGACAACAATATATTGGATTTTACAATGATATTTTCAGTTAGTGTATAAATAAGCACTACCAGAGTTTCTGATAAATACTGAATTTTATTATTAATCTACAAGGATTATATACATTAAACTTAACCTAATTAATCTTCTAACAATAAAATGGAATGTAAACAAATATTACATAAAATTTTAGAATTCAGCAAGTTACACATTTATGTTGCATTAATCGTTGGTATTACTGTTTTGACCTTTATATAATATATAATTAATCGATTAATGCAACTGTTATGCTGACAATTACAAATGTGTATTACAAATGTGTATTACAACTAAGTTATGATGACGACTGATATATTAATTAGATCAGTGTCATCATAATTATCAAATAAAAAATATTGCCAATACGACAAAAAATAATAAATAATAAATAAAAAATAATTAAATTTCAATGATAACAAATAATTCATTAAAGAAGAGTAAACAATGATGATAAAAATAAAAATAAAAATATTAATTAATTAATTATAAATTAGACGTAATTGCATAATTACAAAATTCTCTAAAAAAATCAAAAATTCCAAAAAAATCTCACTATGATTCATTGGTCCATTTTTCGAGATTCACCTTGTTTTTCTGTAGTGTCGTTGTTCTTCTTATTGGAGTCCTCTTGCTCTTGGTCGAAGTCCTCTTCCATGAATTCATCTTCATCATACAATGCCCTCCATTTGGATTGGGAAGATAACGATTGAACATCTGGGTCTTCTTGTTCTTCATCATCTACTTCCGCTCTTGATCTTTTAAAGTACCAAGGTCTTTCTGATAGAGGCCATTTGAAGGTTGCCTTCGGTACCTTGGAATTGGACGAAGCACTCATGTTGATATTTTATTACTTTTTACAGTGTCAAAGCGTTAAAACTAATGTTTTTTCTTGTGTGCTGTTGCCTTTTATAGTTCTATCACTCCACTAATTCTATTAATTTATTGACCCCTAAATAACCGCGATTCCATTAGCTTATTGGAATGTGCTGATGTGTTTTAACGAATTACATGTTTTGTTATTACACTAATTTTCGTAATGTCTGGGTTGTATAAACAGTTTGTTTTAATTTCACAATTTAAACACCTTGCACTTCCACAGATGGACCAGTGGTTATGTTGATCGGCTGCATTTCATATTCCACTTGAGCATATTGTTTCTTGGCCGATTTTGGATTTCTTGGTTTTCGTTGTTTTAAACATCGAAAAAATATCCAAGTTATGATTAAGATGGAGATGATGCTTATTGTTGTAATACTACTGACTATTCCTGAATGATGGTGTACTGATCTCCACACATTTTCATGAAGTCGTTGTTGTATCGCCTGTTCGTCCAGTGCTAATGTTGATAGATTAGTTGATTGCATTGTATCTCTTTCCTTGTCTAAGATAATTGGATTTTGATGTTGATACAATGTTGTGTTAATCTCGACAAACTTTATATATGCAGCCACAATTGATTGAACGTCCCTTCTCAGTGTTGGTGTTAAAATTGTCTGTCTTGTTTTGATTATACAATTTGAGGAGATTTTTAGAATTCTTGTTTCGTTTAATTTCAGATCTTCTCGAATTCCATTACAAATCAGGGAGATTCTTGTAGATTTTGGTGTGATATACATCCAAGTGTTGGATGCATACAACGGTTTCCATATTAATTCATCTGTTTGATATTGTTTTATCTCGCAGTTGTTTTCTTCTGATCGTTGGTAGATATGGTTTATTATGCAGTCGGGGTCGTTGTCTATCCTTCTAACAATTGATGGTGAACACAAGAATTTACTACTGTTCAATCTGATTCTATTACGAAATTCTTCCTCATTTATTTCAAAATACAATTGAGAATCTTAATCAATGGCTAACAGATCATTTGATGTTTCTATAGCCCAGAATTTGTTGTTTTCGAACTTTGTGGGGACTGGAGTTACCTTGATCACTGTATATTCTGTCTGTTCGGTGATCACAAAGTATCCGTGTATTAGGATGTTTTCGCTGTCCTCTTTGATGCTTGTTTTGATCATGGGATGTGACATTATTGTCAATCCAGCTGGTAACTTTGCGATGGCATTGTTGATTTTTTGATCGATTTGATCAGGTGCGATAAGGTTGTAGTAATGCCCTTCTCCTAAATAAATATGCCATATTTCGATGTTGGCTGCTACTTGATATGCTCCTAATATCTTAATATTTATTGCGTTCTCATCTGGACCGCTGTACCAACTACTCATCGTATTAATTGCATCGATGCCTTGGTTTAGTTTCATTTGAAATTGTTCTATTTTTTGTCGAATTCTGTTTTCGGTGTTGTTGAATTCAGCGACTGCTGTCAACATAAATTTTGTTTGATGATTACACGTTCTTATTAATTCCTGTTTATTTTTGTCTAATGATTCAATGTCTTGGTAAACTTCATCATCCACTCCGAAATCTGTCGTTAATAGTTTACCTAAAATTCTTTCACATGGTGTATCAGCACATTACAATGAATGCTGTCCTTTAACTTTTTTGCATTATAACATAATTCGTCTAATTGCTTAATAGTGTGGTCTATTTGTGTATCGTCATTGTTTATTTTTGATTTGGCAACTACAATTCCATTCTAAATGTTCCTCTTTCGATGCTGGTATATCCCACTGGTTCTATGTATAATCCAGGCTCCGGGTGGATTGTCGTGTAGGTTGCGTTTGTTGTATTTATACAAGTACCAATAGTCAGTAAGAGTATGATTAAGTTGTTTACTATTTTCTTGCATGTTGGGCTTGCTTTTGGTCTAGATGTTGATGATGACTCTTTCTCAACTAGTAGTGGAATTATTTTTGAAATTGGCCGTTTGTATTTTGATCCTTTCGCGGATTGAATTTCGACGACGCGGTTTAATCCTTCTCGTTCAGGGAATGTTGCTGTTATTCTTGCGAATGGCCAATTAGTGAGAGTGTTGTTATCATCTTTTATCAGGACTATATCTCCTATTTTCATATTTTCTTCCTTTTCCTTCCACTTGTATCTTTGTTGAAGGTTGGAAAGATATTCTGATGACCATCCCTTCCAAAAATCGTTTTTCATTTTTTCAATATTTTTCCACTTATTTGATAATTTAAATTCGATATCTGTCGATATTGGATCTGGTGGAGATACTAGAGCCTTTCCAATCAGGAAGTGTCCTGGAGTTAGTGCTGTTGTGTCATTAATGTCGCTGCTTAGTGGACATAATGGCCTTGAGTTTAAACATGCTTCTATTTGTTGAAGCAATGTGGAGATTTCTTCGTATGTTAACATTGATTCTCCAATAATTCTTTTTAGATGTTTTTTTGTCGATTTGACTCCTGCTTCCCATAATCCTCCGAAGTGAGGAGCTGCTGGACGGATAAAATGCCACTGCGTGCCTATTATTGATAATTTATCTTGAATATTTGTTTCTTTTAATAATTTCGATACTTCTTGCTGTAGTATTTTATTTGCGCCAACAAACGTCGTTCCGTTATCACTATATATACATGTTCGCATCTCCCTCTTCGTGAGATGAATCTTTTCTAAGCAAATATGAATGCTTCTGAGGACATGTCACTGACTAATTCCAAATGTATCGCCTTTGTTGACAAACAAACGAACAGTGCTATGTAGCCCTTATACGATTTATTCCCTCTTACTTTTAGTGATTCTGTATTTTCTCCTTTTTTTCGCATTTGTTGATAAATGTCAGTACATACGGCATTACACGTTGCATCCGTGTTAATGATGAAAATCGTTCTGACATATTTTCTGTTTTCACTAATGTTGTATGACAACATCGTTTTGTTTCCTTTTTTGTTTCTTCTTTAGTTTTAATTTCAATATTTTTTGTTGATGGATACTTATTGTCTGTCTGTAACCACTTTGGTCCAGTCCACCATAGATGGTGTTCTTGTAGTTTTGATGGATTTATTCCTCTTGATTTTGTTTGGAACTGTTTCTTGTATTTCTACGATTCGGTTGGCTACAAAGGTTTTCCATTTATATGGTTCTGCATTGATCCATGCTAATGTTATCATGGAGTCTGTCCATGCAAATGTTGGTATGTTTTCAAGTTCCAATGCAATTTGTAGTCTTTTTGTTAACTTTGCCAATAATACTGCAGAGCATAATTCAAGTCTGGGCAACGTCTTTTTTGATTTAACTGGAGCGACCTTGGACTTAGCTACCAGTAAATTGATATAACACTTTCCTGATGATTCTATTATTTTGCTGTATATTGCGGCTCCATATGCTTTTTCTGATGCATCGCAGAATCCGTGCATTTCAAAATTCCTTTGTTCACTTGATTTGAATTGTATCCATCTTGGAATTGTTATCTTTTCCACAGATGGTAATTGTTCCTTGAAGGTGATCCACCTTTTTTCTATTTCTTCGGGACTTGATTGATCCCAATCTGAATGATGTTCCCATAACTCTTGGATGATTAGCTTGGCTGTTATTGCTACTGGCGCTAACCATCCCAGAGGATCAAATATTCGTGCGGTATCCGATAATATCGTTCTTTTTGAACATTTGGCAGTTCGGTGTGTGGTGACCTTGAACTTGAATACATCTTCGTGTGGATTCCAATTTACGCCTAGTGTCCGTTTTATTGGTTCTACTTCCTCAGAGATTTCCAACACCGATTGATCTCGCAACTCTTCTGAGTAGTATAGTGATGAAGATCCTAACCCACTTTTTGACCATAACCTCACTTTTTGGAATTGGTGGAGGCGCCGGGCGAGCGATTTCCCGCTAGGGGGCGTTTGCGCGGCAAATTCAAATTGGAGGGGGGCGTTTGCGCGGGAAATTCAAATTTTACAGTAGGGGTGAGGGACAAATGCGCATGCGCTGACCCGACATGCATGCTCAAACTTGTTCGGGATCATTGTGACCTTGGGATGATTGAAAACACGTTTTTGCATATTGTATTTATTTTTACATGAGACTACATATTCAAACTGCTCTTATTAATCCAGCTGTTATGTTTGTTGTCGAATCCCAACCATTTCACGTATATTCTGTTTCCCTTCTTCTTCAAAACTCTTTCCACAAGGTACACATCCGGATGCTTGACTTTCTGCAATTCCATTTCATAGAAACCACCCAATATAGATTCATCATGTTCATCTTTCAATAGATATGTGGTGGGATTGGTAAGTTGTACTTTCCTAACTGTGAATATTTCATTGGACCAGTTTGGAGTGTATCCTTTATCAAACAATCCCCGGTATTTGCTTATCCTCACTTTATCTCCAACAGTGAATTTATGTGTTGGATAGGCAATTTTTATGTGGGTGTATGACGACCTTAGAATCGACTTCTCATTACTTTTGTTGACTTGCGACGGTTTCATTTTAATCGTCCTATGATAGCTGTTATTATACTTATCAACTATACTGTCAAGTAAAGTCACCCATTTATAGTGTCCCTGTAAACTAAATTGTTTCCACATAAGGCTTTTCAACGTGCGATTCACTCTTTCTACTATAGACGCCTTTTTTGTGGAATACACGCTGTAGTGGTTGATACCATGTTTTGTCATTAGTTTCTGAAATTCTTTGTTGTAAAACTCTTTTCCTTGATCAGTCTGTAAGTTTATAGGTGTTTGTTGCATTAGAGACAGAATCGAGCTCATTGCTGCAGTGACGACCTTAGCTTCCTTGGACTTTACTGCAACGGCCCAAACATACTTTGAGAAACAATCTATAACCACGAGTATGTACTTATATCCTCTATTCTCTTTTGCATATGGTATCATTTCTACAAGGTCAGCTTGTAAAGTCTCATTTATGCCTTTCACTATTACGCGGCGTCGCTTGAAGTTGATTCTGGCTGGCTTGTGGAGTTCTTCAACAATGTCCACTTTAACGGCAGTGGGACCGTGTTGTTTCTTGACTTTCATTACTCCTTGAAGTAAGACTCTTCTGATTCTACTGCTTCAAATCTGACTGGCAGTTTGATAACAATTTCTGCAGATAAGTTCTTTTGTTCAGTCGCACTATTCGCTTTCCACTTAAAAGAAATTGTGTCATTGAGTTTTAGTGGACAGTTGTGAATATCAGACAAAGTGCGCTCTTCATTGTTTATGCAAATGGATATTTCATCTCCAAGGTTTACCGAAATGCGTTCTATAACCGCATTCTCAAGGAGAAACACATAGTATGTTAAATTATTATTAAGAACAAAATAGCCTTCCTTAATCACTGTCGATTGAAAGGTTAAAATAAGGTTATAAAATAAATACTGAGATTGGGCCAAACTTTCCACGTCTAAATCGGATGAAATTCTTCCATGCTTTGTAATATGGCGACCAAACTTATCCAATGTCATTTTATACAATTATGCCTGCTTCACGAATTTCCTCAATAATTGAAACAATTTCGTTGTTATGACCTGTATGGCCTGCTGCCTGCGATGAGACTAATAGGCGCAGTCTATCAACGAGCTCATTTGCATCGTCCCAATAGACGAAATCTACTGGCTTATTGTTCAACACCTTTGACATTCCTCTACCAGATCTTGTTTGATTGAACCCACACACATCGTTACCATAATACATCGGTCCGATAATTTTTTTATATTTACTCTTTTTAGTCCCTAAAACCTGCTCGCTAGGATCAAAGTTCCTCTTCACAGCGCTACTGCTGTCTAGAATTTCTTTATAGTTCTTTAAGTCTTGTTCAGTGTAACTGATGGGATTGTTCTTAAAAAGGAGTTCATAGAGCCCTAGGGTTCCTTTGTACAAGGTATCATTGATTTTTACATCAGGACCATGAAATTTCACCTCAGCTGACCCTATGAAGTACTTTTCCTGGAAGCTATCATGCCTAACACCAGTTCGGTGATCGAATTTCTTTTCTTTATCATGGAACATTTTATCTATGTATCCACGAGGCAACCGATGGAAATCTTGAATGTAGTCATCATAAATTGGCGTATCGATAATTGCTTCGACATTTTTCTTACTTTCTTCAACAGACTTGTCTAGAGCTTCATCGAATGTATAGCTACTCTCTGGAGCAGGGGTGTACTGTGCTATCACTGTGTCCGTTTTAATGTCAGGTAATTTGCGAGTTTCACATTTTGGTGAAGGCTTACACACAAGTTGTGGCTCTACAAACTCTTCTTTAAGTGAATCAATTTTCTTCTTGAGATTGGTAACCTTCATTGCAATCCTCTTTGAGGCGTTTGTACTCTTAGGAGTCTGGCAAAACTCATTCTTTGTCTCAGTTTTCAGTCTCTTAGGTGTTTCAAAGCGACGATCGATGTCCAGAGGCTGGTTGTTGATATTTTGTCCATCTTTTATATCTAATTTATCAGCAATGGCTTCTAAGTGCTTAGTTATTGGATTAAAAGCATTCTCACGGCTCAGTTGATCTTCCTTCAATAAATCCAGCTTCTGTTTGATTTCATTTCTTTTCCGTAGAAGCTCCTTACTCAATTCGATTGACCTGGATATCTTTTGTGAATCCATTGCTTGCTTCAGGATCTAAAGCGTACTGATCTTAAGCAGAGCATACATCTGCATATAACAGCTATAGCTGAATGAAACTGTCTATCCCTTTTCTGTACCTGCCACTGTAAATATCTCTCTCTTTGTCAATTGTTAAGAAATCATGATTATTCGACCAGCATAAAGAGCACATCTCTTTGAATTTGTCGAAAGCAAAGTCAGTGTTGACATGTTCATCATACACATGTCGCAAGTTCATCTGATCTTGTTTGAATACAATTAAGAAGTTAGCATTGTCACGAATTAGATGTTTAGGAATACTGACGTATGTTTGACACAAGTAGAAACGTTCAATATTTCTATGCCTTTCCATACTGAAATACTCTTTCATAACATTCTGTTTATCGCAGGCAACATCATCAAAAATGAATACTGAGTTCTCTTTTGCATTTTGCGGTGGAGGTATGTTGTTATCTAGACCACTAAATAAGCTGTACGTTATTCCTCTGATCGGCTTCAACAATTGTTCTAAGTACACATATTTTGGTTGAAATAGCGATTTTGAATAGACATAAACGTTCTGAAACCTTAATCCATTCAGATGTTCCAACAAGTTTATCATCACATTGGTTTTGCCACAATTAGATGGCCCTACAATAAGACATCTAACTGTAGACGGTAGCAATTCCCCATGTCTTTTACGAGCTTCAATAGAACTAGTATCATAGTTTTGGATTTTGAGACTTATAGGCTGTTCAACAACACGCATGTTGAACTACTACTGATGAGATTTATGAGCTCTCTAACCATATAAATAATACTGCACGGCTTTCTTTGTTTTAGTTTCTGTGTGTATCTGTTGGCGACTATAAATGCTAGTTAAGAGATCTAGAACAGTCAGTCGAAGAGGCGCTCCCAGGAAGCAACTACATTGTGGGTCAGGAATTTTCAACACGCTAATCGATAAACTACCAGTTGAGCTACATATTCCTGGTTATAGATTCTGTGGTCCAGGTACTAAGTTGAAGAAAAGACTTGATAGAGGAGATCAAAGTGTCAACCATTTGGACGAGGCCTGTAAAGAGCACGACATTGCCTACGCAGAAAATAAAGAACTGAGTCAGCGTCACATAGCCGATAACGCGTTATTTGAGAAAGCACGACAAAGGTTAATATCTTCAAACGCGATTTTTGGCGAAAAGGCTGCCGCACTTGGTGTTGATGCTGCAATAAAAGCAAAAGTTAAGCTTGGAATGGGTTGCAAGAAGAGAAAATCTTCCAAACGTGGTGGTAAACTCACTTTCAGACAACTGACTCAAAGTGCACGTGCTGCATTGAAACAAAAGAAGTTCACTGACATCGGTGATGCAGTAAATACAGCTCTGAAGGCAACCAAGGCCTTTAAAGGTAGAAAAAGAGTTAGACCTGTACGTGTTGTGCCCATTCCCGAAACCGGTAGTTTTCTACCTCTAATACCGCTATTTGCCGCTTTGGGTGCATTAGGATCACTTGGTGGGGGTGCAGCTGCTATTTCAAAAGCCGTCAGTCAAGCAAAAGCAGCTAATGAGCAATTGAAAGAGAGTCAACGGCATAATCAAAAAATGGAGGCTATTTCGCATTGAAAATCATCTGGTAGTGGATTGTTTTTGAAACCTTACAAGACAGGATTGGGTCTTTTTTAGGACCACCAAAAAACTTCCAAAGCGAGCACTGACTGACGTAGACATTCGTAAATTTGTAAAACAGCTGAAGATTGCTTATTTCCGTGGAGTTTTCATGAGAGATACGCTACCTAGATCTGGTCCTAACCTAAAGGAATGTGGCATAGTTAACTTAGATAGTAACAAAGGACCTGGAACTCATTGGACTGCTTACACAAAAAACGGTCGAAATGCAATATATTTCGATAGTTTTTTGAGACTTAAGACCTCCACTTGAGCTGATAAGTTATCTCAAAAGTAATGGTCCTTGTGAAATTACGTACAATCATCAGAAGCATCAAAATTATAATACATCTATATGCGGACAGGAGTGTTTAAAGTTTCTAAATTCCTATAATATGGCATGATCACAAGTGTATGGTTCAGTTGCATCTCAGCTATTATGTCTTTCACGTTTACACTGCCTGGAACGAGTTCCGTTCTACAAAGCAACTACTATCCTCCGATTGTACTTGACGATGCAAATTACGTGTTGGGTCTTATCAATCTCGAAACATATAATTCATTTCCAAATATTGACAGTACAAACAATAAATTCCACTTCATCACTCCAAATGGAAAGAAGAGCTGCATAGAAATTCCTATTGGTTCTTATGAAATTGACGATATCAATGAGTCTTTGAATAAAAAACTTGGAAAATATACAAACGAAAAATCAATCAACACATTCCCCAAAGATGAAAATGGTAGGAAAAAGCTTCTAAGACGACCGCTTCTTATGCGAGGCAATAACAACACCTTAAAGTGTGAAATTAAGTGCTCTGTGGATATAGATTTTTCCAAAGAAGGCTCAATTGGCAGCCTGCTCGGCTTCAATTTCAAAATACTAAAAGCCAACTCAAGACATGTGTCAGACACTCCCTCAAAAATCCTAAAGTTAAATGCTATATGTGTGGAGTGCAACATAGTCGCAGGATCATTTAGAAACGGTGAACAAGTTCACGTTATTCACGAGTTCTTTCCATTGGTACCACCTGGATATCGGATTGTTGAGGCTCCCTCAAACGTTATATATCTGCCAATCAGCGTGAGAGAGGTTGATGAAATAGTACTTAAAATCACCGATCAGGAAGGAAAACTAATCAATTTCAGAGGTGAAATCGTCACAGTGAGGTTACATCTCCACAAGTTATAGTGTCACTATGGGCATCATCTTTAGAAATCGGACCCATGTAAAATATATAAACGCACAACATAGAAGTCAACGAGTCAGTAGGAACACTAGTTCCAAACGGTTAACAACAGAGAACAAAAAGTTTCCCAAGTCATTGGGATTTACCGTGCTATGAATTATGAAATTTTATGCCGAGAGACGCATACATCAACCTTATGCCTCAACTTCATACAACAACACCGATGGTATCCGCATCCCTATTCAACAGCAAGATTTATATTCCTTACCATGGTAAGTGACTTGTATATTGAAGGCAAGTTAGTGGCGAGTCCGAAAGTAGAAGCTATAGAAGGGGATCCCCCTGCACCATCTCTTAAGTTCATTAATAATGGTCCACTCTTCCTCTTTGATGAAATAAGGTACGAAATTGTTGGGAATGTAATTGATCGTCTCAAGAATCCTGGTATTGCTACGGTTATGAAAGGATTAGCTTTATACAATGAACTCCAAAGCACTGCTCTACAAAATGCAGGGTGGTTTCCTCTTTCACCCTCAACAATTGGCGATAGAACATCAGGTTTTTTCAATGCTATAATTCCATTGCGAATGTTCCTAGGTTTTTGTGATGACTTTCAAAAAATAGTGTTGAACGTCAAACAGGAGTTGGTGTTGCTCCGTAGCAATACAGATACCAATGCTTTACTATATGATGACACTAGAACCATAGCAAAAGTCGAGATTTACAAAATCTACTGGAGGATGCCTCATATATCTGTATCGACTGTCGAGCGAATAGCTCTATTGGATACTTTGAGGAAGGATAAAGAGCTCGATGTCCCATTTAGAAGTAGAGAGTTCTATGAATATCCACTGTTGCCGCTGACACAAAGGCATATGTGGCCAATTAAGACGTCAATGGAGAGACCACAATACATATTCTTTGGTTTACAGACTGACAGAAAGAATCAAGCCAAAAAGAACTGCAGTCAATTGTAGTTTAACCAATATAAAGGTGTACCTAAATGATGTTATGTACCCTTATGATAACTTGAATTTGAACTTCGAGAATAATCAATTCGCAGTCCTTTATGAAATGTTCACCGAGTTCCAAGAGTCCTATTTGGGAAAAGATAGGGAGCCAATATTGACACCCGAAGATTTCAAAAAATTTGCTCCTATAGCAATTATTGATTGTTCAAAACAGAATGAGCAAGTGAAAAGAAGTCCTGTTGACATACGAATAGAGTTTGAGACGAGCATCAATATACCAGACAAAACTACTGCCTACTGTCTAATAATACATGACCGCATCGCCAAGTATGTTCCATCTAGAAGTGTTGCTAGACTAGTTTGAGTTTGTAAACATGTTTAAATAAAAACACCAAATATAAAATTTAGTTTTATTTTTCTAAAATAGAGTTCAACAAACATTGAGTTTCTTTGTAATCACTAAGTATTGTAGAAGGCCAAGTTACGGAATCAGGACCACTTGTCCATCCAAGTCTTGATTCTGGAGACTTCTCTCCTTTAACAATATTCGCATGAATCCAGTTCACAATTGACATATGTCTATTGTTGTTAGCTGGACGGAACTTGTAATTCAAGCTCTTGTAGTCAATTGCTTCAATGAAGAACTTCAATGCCTTATAGTCGGCCAAGTATGCTGCATCGCATATCATTTTATCAATACAAGTTTCAATTGTATCATAATTCTCAGTAATATTTTTCACTGGATAGAATGCAATAGAAACACCCTGCGTTCTGAAGTTTGACAGAATATTGAAAATGAAAGTTTTGTATGGATTCCCACTCAATAAGTTGTGCTTTTTCATGAGCTTGTCAAACAACTCTATGTTCATCCATTCAATGTTCTCTACATTGCATTTACTCACTACTGCGCTCACATATTTATCCATTTTCAATTTCTGGTCAATCAGTAAGTATACACATTTGAGACATGTATTTGATTGACTCTGAGCTATCCATGTAAATGCACTATCGGGGACAATGTAATCATTTTTGGTTTGTAAATAAGCCAACAATTGTCGAGATGAACTATTACACTCGCTTGCACGAATTGCACGTTTTAAGTGATTATCGTATACGCGAGTCAAAGCTGATTGCGCTTCTATAGCAACCTCTTCAATTAAGTCCATAACTGTTGTCTACGCTCAAGCTGACTAGATATCACTTTTATGAAGTCTTCCCCACTACTTCTTGCAGATAACCCCAAGGTTTTGTATCAGTGTGACAACGACTGAGCATGCGCTTGTCATCTTGTGAACTTAAAACAACTTTACTCTGTTCAATAGAGTATACTACGTGTTTCTTTGATCTGATGAGCCTTTGCAATCGCTCAAAAGTTTCTCTATTAAATAGACAATTTTTGTAATCTTCAAATGTAATTGCCTTCAAAGAGGACCTTGTTGAACCCTTTGATTTCTTAACCAATTTTCTGTCACCTCGATCCTCTTCAACTGTGTACGCATACATTTTAGATCTGAGACCTACAAACTCTAGCATAATTCTCCCATTATTCTCATCCTTCATCAATCCCGGTACCTTTTTGTTCATCTGTTTAATATCATAGACGTTATTCGGATCATAATCGGATGTATCAAAACGGTGATTGTCTTTCTTTATATATTCATATATATCATCATTTTGGATGTGATAAATCAAGCTATCGGTATCTGTGTAGAGTAGTTTGGCGTTGGCAAAAGATTTCTTGATATAATCATAATGGAATTCATATAAAAAGGTCTTGGAAAGGTCCAAAATCGTGAAACCTACATAAATTGGCTTGTTCAAGTAGACTTCAAGTTTGTTCATCTCTATAATTGCTGTATTATCATCAAATAGCACAGAACTGTGGAAATTATGCTTAGATATGAGAGAACGGCACCCCATTGTCCATCCCATTGGGTGACTAAGCGAATATCTCGATGTTTTCTAACATTTTCCATACATTTACCATAGATTGCATTGTTCATAAGTTTATAGAAATCTTTCTCGAAATCGTTTCTAGACTGTTGTCTCAATTTTGTGTTCAGCTCAACGTATTCCTTCAACCACTGGGATTGTTTAAACTTGAGAACTTTATGGATTTTTGTCAACTTTAGGCCATAGTTAAGATACATTTTCAAGTTTCTATAATGTACAACATAGTTCAGTTTTGGATACAGAGTAAGTAGCATTTTTTTTAATTTGGATTTTGCTATTGGCGGTTTCATATGTTCGGGGGCAAGTGGTAGGTCACTATGCAGATCATGTAGATCTATGGGATATTCCAAGTCGCACTCAACAATGTATCCAATCTCACAGTCATCGGGAGTGTTCACAATTTCGAAACCACTAAAGTTCTCTATAAATTCGAACTCTCCATAAGGGAGATATTCAGACATTGCTGCACCATACAGATTGTTAACATCAAAATACATTAAATATGAAGTATGTTGGCTTGAATCGTATTTTTCTTTCATGTATCTATTGTTTGCCTTTGCATATCTGTTGGAACATTGAGATACACCGCCTCTTATACCTTTCTCATTGAAAAGTACTTTGTCTATATCGGTGAGAAGTTCGAGCTTCACTTCAGTCGTTTTCAACATTGCATCAAACGTTAATCCTGGTGCAGTGTAATAATGCAATGGATCTAGCTTATATGTATCCATGCAAGTTTTTCGAAAAGCTTCAAATATGTCAGCAAGTAGAAGAACATCGGTTTTCAAATATAAATCGGAATATTCTCCTATTGTTTGGATATCAAAAGTATTCCAAACGTTCACTGCATGTTCATAATCTTCGTTGGAAATATGTTCATTACGTAGGATGCTGTAGAATTGCTCCTTTGATGGTAGAGATGTTTCATCAAGCCTAGACCACGTGTCAAAATAAACATAGGGAAATACTCCTTTTCTGCACAATAGATTGAACTCATTCGTTGAACAACAGTGAGACATGCTAATCAGCTTTTGGTCATTATCTAAGTTGGCCGACAGCTTTTCAAGACCGTATGGCATAAATCTGAATGAATCGATGAATCTGAAGCAAACTTTTGTATCTGATACGTATTTTGTGAAAGAGATATATCTTTCTTTGTTGATTGGTAACAGCTTTATGGAGCCCTTAATTGAAGAAGATAGCTCTCTGATGATGAAGTGAGCGTCGTAGCCGCTCAAATTATGAAAAACAACTGGTATTGTGAAAACGTCCTTATAATTTAAGTTACAGTTCTGATGTGCAGCACCTCTATACTTTCCGGTTTGATGATTATGATCTCGAACTTTTACGTGGTGTGTTAGAAATTTTTCCCACATATGTGACAAACTTCTGCTTTGTTGAAATCGTTTCTCTGGTTATCATCCAACTTTTCAATGGGTACTACATTATTAAAGATGCTATTGCAAAATACTGCAATTGATTTCAGTTCGTTAACAAACCATTGCAAGCAATCTGTTCAACGGTATAGACGAAACTTTGATAGTTTATCATCGTGCGAGCATTTGAAGTAATAAGCAACACTAAAGGCAACATGTTTCTGATAGACCTTCATCTTACCATTATTTCCATCTGACTCAGACACATTCTCTAATATACTCTCCAAGTCAGCATAAATAGCAAATTGAACCTTTTCTTGGTATCGGTAGTTTTTAAAATACAAATACTTATCAGATCCTTTAGGCAGTCTTATTGAGTATTCATTCTGCGTCTGACAGCAGATTTTATGTCTCTGAAGTATGTCAACATTCGTGAAGTGATTCAGACACATTTCACAGATATACACTTTGTGTCCATGCGATGACAATTGATTTGAGATTAGACCGGAGAAATTTTTGATCCATGCAAAGTGATACAATTGCTGATCATCACCACTATTATCAGTACAACAATTAACGGTAGGTAGCATTAGAAGGTTAATTGTTCTGATTGTGGCACTAATACAGTTACTTAGCCGACAGGGAAGCACTTTTTTATTTTCTATACAATACAAGTTGATTGCTAAATTGTTGAGCTCTTCAAGCACTTTCACGTCTTTCATTGTTATAGGAAAATTTATTCCTTCATATTTGAGAACTCCTCGGAAATGTGGGTATGAGGATCTTCTTTCCGGGTGGTGACTAGCTGGGAAAAGAGCAGAAACCACAGCCCATAAAAAACAGTACATATCATTATTTTGGATATTTACCACTGCTCTTTTTTTCTGGATAAAGCTCGGAACTGGAGTATATGTAGAATACCCAAATCTAAGCGGATCATATTTGTTGATATTCACTTTCAATCCTAATATTTCAAGTAGAGCCCAGCCGGAATCTTTTTCAGCGAATTCTTCTAGCTTGTTCATCAACTTATCAACAATACATTCTTTATGCCATTGTTTAATGTCCGTAGATGAGTCTATAGGCGCATTTTTTTGTAGAAAAGGTCTTTAGATCCACTTCTCCACTTTGCGGTTTAATAAAGTTGGCTGACAAACTGACATTCACTTTCACCATGGACTTTTTGACTTCACTCCTGATCTTAAAGGCAATTAATTGATTTGAATGTTCTGTTTAGAAAGATCAAAGGATCCTTGATGTCCACGTTCGATATGAATCCTGTGCGAATTCGTCCCCCAAAGCCGGACTCTACGTCCTCCCATAATATGTTCCTGCTGTGGTATTTTGTAGCACTCTCTACCAAGCCTCCACCAGATTTCAGTGAGATTTGTTTCTTTAAACTTTTGAGTTTGAAGCGGTAGCACTTTAAATATGATAAACTGGATTCTAACGAGAGGGCACTTTCCAGTACATTGTCCTCATATATTTTATTGCCGATTGCCTTACGAATTATTCGAATTGTGTTATTTAGATATATCAACAATGTATTAGCTTCCTCAATAGTCCGAATTAAGGCTATATAGTCACGCACTTTGTTTATAGCACGTTTACAAAGTAGTGTCACGGTTTCCATAATGTAGCACGCAGACTAGATTGATGAACAAATGAAGATAATTGTAACCGTGATATGAGCTTTTATAATAAGCGAAAACGATACATATGAACCGGAATGTGTGTGTGTGTGTGTGTGTGTGTGTGCGTGCATGCATACACAGCAATTCTCGTAGAGCTCTTACAAGAACAAACTTGATGCGGAACCTCCCCACTATCCTCTTTTAGCGTTGAGAATTGTATAAAAAGGAGGTAAGCTTCCAGTGAGAATCATTCAAGTCTCCATCATAATTTAAATTAAATATTTGGTTGAAATCAGTTATACCAATAAATATATAAAAGAGATGAAGTTTGTGGTAGTGGACGTTCAAGGCTTCGCAGCTCCAGAATTCATTGTTAAAGAATTGATAATTTGTGATGGGAGGAGCAACGCTCACTATTTATTTAAACCAGCAAAACCTCTATTCCGAATTCCGGAATACTTCCAAAAGCAAGTTCGATATTTGGAGAATCGACATCACTGCATAGACTACAACAGTGGGAACATGGAACAGCACCGTGTTGTCGAAATTTTACATCACCACTTAAGTAAAGATAATGTGGACATTGTTTATGTGAAAGGTGCCATCAAAAAGCAATTCCTGCGAGACGCTCTAAAAGAAAACTGTCCGCATATAGTGGATCTGGATATAGGGTGTACCTGCCCCAAATTGGAAGCAAACTATACTGAATGCATCCATCATCGGAAAAACTTCTGCATTTGCACATTAGTAGATGAGTAGGGCTGGTTCAAACTCACTAGTGCCACGGTTGACCACTGCGATCGTGGTGGCGCTAACGTCGCTTTTTGGTACAACATTTGCCCGTAGCGTGGCGCTCGTGCCGGATCGGTGTTGGCGGGAAATTTGAATTTCTGCCCCCTCCACTGCTGCCCTATTTCACCCTCCATTTGCCCCTCATTCCCATCCTTGCCCCCTCCTTTCCCCCTCCTTTCTTGCCTTCGCACTATCAACCTATTTTTCCCATTTTGTTCCCGCGCCCTACTTCTCCTGCAATGAGTCATACCTTTGGAATGTAGTTTTTTTTTTGATGAATCATGGTTGTCAAGTTTTCATGAATCATACCTCTGGGGTCAAGGATATCTGATGAATCATACATATGAGTCATAATTAAAATGGGGTCAACGATCTTTGATGATGATTCATACATATGAGTCATATGTATTTTTTATATAATTAGTGATATAGTGATGTTTTATATCAGTTGTTTTTTTCTTGTGAAAATGGCGACATCTTCTTCGATTTGTCAAGTAAGTACAGAATTTCTAAATAAGATTAAATTGGTTATTAATTCAATAAAAACTTGTAATGAAGTGCATTGATTTATCAGTGTTGTAAATAAAAATATTCATTTAACGCGCAAAGTAATAAAGAGTAGACAGTTTACTGGCAATTTATTTAAATTAGAAGGAAATTTGGCACTATTAACTTTTTATCGGGAAAAATTGAAACGACTAAGATTCACAATTAAAAAAACCGGCACAGGCTTAAAATCTAGTGAATCAATTAATAATAATAAGCAACAATTAGTTTGGCAAGACGTTGAAACTGCTTTCAATAGTAGATTACATAGTGGTGTGATTGTAAATTTAAGTATAAAAGATCCAATAATATTTTTAAAAAAAGCGTTTCGTAGTTTTTCAATCAAAATCAAAAAATATTTAGTTGATTCGCCAATTAAAGTAAACGCTTTATTTTCTAGTAATTTTATAAAACCACCACATAATACAGTTGATTTAAAAACATTTAATACTCGTAATCACATTATTGATAAAGGTACTAATTTAAAAGACTGGTATTTAGAGCACATTTCTGAGAAAATTCTAAAAAAATTGGAAGAATTTCAAGAACGTGATAGTGGATGGGCGTTACTAGAAGTTATTTCCCTCAAAATTAATATTAATAAATTTGTAACGATAAAAGGGGATATTTCAACATATGTTGAGGTTCCTAAGTTTATTAAAGATCGAAGAGCTGTAGTAAACGGTAAAAATAATGATAAGTATTGTTTTCTTTGGTCAGTGGTTTCTGCTCTTTATCCAGTAGAAAAAAATTGTGATCGTATGTTGAATTATCCTCATTTTAGTCAGGTTTTAAAATATGAAAGAATCAATTTTCCAATTAAGTTAATGGGTGTTGAAAAATTTGAGAAACTAAACAATCTATCTATTAATGTTTTTGGCATTGAAAGAAAAACAGTATTACCAATAGCACTATCGAGACATAAATTTAGTAAAACAATTAATTTGTTAATGTTATCAGTTGGAGAAATTGATTCTACAATAATTAATGATGTTGAATGTGATGTATTATATCATTTCGTATGGATCAAAAATCTATCACGGTTAGTTTCATCGCAAATTTCACGACAAAATCGACAAACTTATATTTGTAATAGATGTTTAAATCATTTCAAAACACCTCAGTTACTTGAAAAACACATGAATTATTGCAATAGTATAAATAAATGTAAAATTGTAATGCCCACTGAAGAGAATAATAAATTAAAATTTAAAAACTATAAATTTAAAGAACTAGTTCCATTCGTTATGTACTGTGACTTAGAAAGTATTTTAGAAAAATATGATGATATTAACAATACAAGTAATACGATAAAAATTCAGAAACATAGAGCTTTTAGTATTGCATATTACTTGCATTGTTCTTATAACGCACAGTTTTCAAAGTTTAATTTAATTCGATCCAATGATTGTATTGAAAAATTTATGGATGAACTATATTCAATCGCTAAATTTGTTGATGAGGAACTTAAGAAAATTAATACTATGGAGGTATTAACAAATGAACAAATTTCAGATTTTAACAGCGTTGCAATTTGTCATATATGTGGAGAAAGGTTTCTTCCAAATCAAATTAAAGTTCATGATCATTGTCACTTAACAGGTAAATTTCGTGGGGCAGCTCATCAAAGTTGCAATTTAAATTATAAAAACAGTTTAATAATCCCAATAATTTTCCACAATTTAAGTGGCTATGATGCACATTTTATTATTAAAGCTTTGTCAACTCATTTTGATGGCACTGTTAAACTGTTATCAGTAAACAAAGAAAAATATATCTCATTCACTAAATACGTTGATAATACCAATATAAAGTTTCGTTTTATTGATTCATTTCGATTTATGCCATGCAGTTTAGATAAATTAAGTTCATATTTAGATCCATATCAGAAATTAATTACTAAATCAATTTGTGGTAATGACGAAACAAAGTTTGAATTATTAGATCGAAAAGGAGTTTTTCCTTATGAATATATCGATTCAAATGAAAAATTAAACGAAGCAAAATTACCCGATAAAGAACAATTTTATAGTAAATTAAATGATAAGGATATTTCTGATAATGATTATACACATGCTCAAAATGTTTGGAACATTTTCCAAATTAAAGACATTGGTGAATATTCTGACTTATATTTAAAAACGGACGTATTACTTTTGGCTGATGTATTTGAAAATTTCCGTAAAAATTGTCTGAAAATATACGAATTGGACGCCGCTCATTATTATACAGCTCCGGGATTAGCTTTTGATGCCATGTTGAAAATTTCCAATGTAACTTTAGAATTGTTAACTGATGTTGATAAACTGCTATTTATTGAACATGGTTTGAGAGGCGGCGTTTCTCAATGATCAAATCGTTATGCTAAAGGTAATAATCAGTACATTACAAATTTCGACCTACATTCCCCAAAATCATATTTAATGTATTTTGATATCAATATTTTGTATGGTACGGCCATGAGTGAATATCTACCGTATGGTGCTTTTGAATGGTGTGATCAAACGGTAGATATTATTAGTATGGATGATTTTGGGGAATTTGGGTATATTTTAGAGGTAGACTTAGATTATCCACAACATTTACATAAACAACATTCTGATTTGCCTTTAGCACCTCATCATATGATCCCTCCTGGATCAAAAACTATAAAATTGTTAACTACTTTATATCCACGAAAAAATTATGTCTTACACTATAAAAATTTAAAATTGTATTTGAATTACGGTATGATTTTATCAAAAATTCATAGAATTCTTAGGTTTAAACAGTCTCCATGGTTGAAAAAGTATATAGATTTGAATACGAATCTTAGACAGCAATCTAAAAATGAATTTGAGAAAAATTTCTTCAAACTAATGAACAACTCTGTATTTGGTAAAACAATGGAGAATGTTCGTAAACATAAGGACATTACATTAGTTACAAAATGGGAGGGTCGATGGGGTGCTAAAGCTTTAATTTCTAAGCCAAATTTCCATAGTTGTAATATATTTGATGAAAATGTTGTAATTATAGAAATGAATAAGTTAGAAATTAAGATGAATAAACCAATTTATGTTGGATTCTCAATTTTAGATATATCAAAAATATTTCTGTATAATTTTCATTATGATTATATTTTAAAAAAATTCGGAAGTGAAAAATCAAAATTACTATATACCGATACTGATAGTTTAATATATCAATTTTTTGTGGATGATATTTATAGTATAATAAAAGAAGACTGTAATAAGTATTTTGATACTAGTGATTATCCTCTTAATAACATATGGAATATACCCTTAGTCAACAAAAAAGTATTAGGTGTAATGAAAGATGAAAATTGTGGTAGAATTATGTTAGAATTTGTAGGATTGAGATCAAAAATGTATACCTATAAAGTTCAAGATAAAACAGATGTTAAAAAGTCTAAGGGGACTAAACTAAGTGCAATAAGAAAATTGACATTTGATGATTTTAAAAATGTATTATTTAATAACGATATCTTAACTAGAGAACAATATTAAGTAAGATCTGTAAAACATCAAGTTTTTACAGTAAAGCAACAAAAAATTTCACTTAGTCCATATGATGATAAGAGGATGGTTAGTTCAAACTGTACTGATACGAAAGCTTGGGGATTTGTTGATATGGTTTAAATTTCCAGATGTCCAGGGAACTTACTTTCGAAATGCAGAAGAACTTCATATCAATTTGCACGATACACTTGAGAAATTATATATCAACTATTAATTATGATGGCGTTAAGCACATATTGGGAAAAATATTTGTACCCAATGATGTATTAACATATCAACGTCTACATGCTGCAAATTGTGAAATTTTGGAAGCTTTTATTGGTTTCTAAAAAAGCAGAAGATGAATTTGTGAGTTCGATGAAAAATTATTTATATGATTTATTGTGGGATTATGACGATGTAGTCCCACCATTTACTGGAAGTTTACTGGAAATTGGTCATGTGTTGAACATTAAAAAGAAAAACGTGAACTTTCCATTCGATTTATTGGACTATCAAAACTATTTAGTCCTGAATTCGGTATGCGATTCACCTGATACTGACCTAAGTAAAATGTCAATGAATAATATTTATAAAAAGTACAAAACTACTGAATATGTTGTTAATCAGCTGATGAACGATTCAATATATTATGCAAATCCACAACTTTATTCAGTATTAACAAGTGTACGTGAAACATTGGAAATAAATTACGAGTTTCAACCAATGGTAAAACCATCACATAAAAAAATTTTCAATTGGTTATTGGAAAATTTGCATCGCATAAAAGAGAAACAACCTGTTGGGTGGAAAAATGGACCTGAGTCAAAAATTTGGTCATCAACAAATCCTGAAGATTATAAGAATATCTATGATTTATTGGATTATAATTATAATAAATAAATGTATTTCCCCTCACCCCCTTTGTATTATAGTATAAATAGATCTATAGAATAGGTTTTTAGTCACTATTGATGTAGTTTTAAGACAAGCAGCATGGTTCAAATTATACTTGCGACGATAATTGTCAACAATACGTTATATACATCGTGTCCATCTGATGCGATTCAATGTTTCACTGCACTAGATTATAACAACACTTATAGTGTTACATGGCCAACTCAATGGAAAAGAATGGAGATCAATATTTATGACAAATACTGCAAAGCTGCTCTTCCAGAAACAGAAAACAATGACATAATTTCCATCAAAGTTCGTTATTTTTTGAAAAATCTAACACATATTGACAGCCAATGGCAAAATGTTATAAGTAACAAATTTAATATAACTGATTATGTAAAGAAATCAGACTGTAAAAAATTTGAGAAATGTAATTATCCAAATATAATTTCTTCATTTTTCCTTATGTGCATAGTTTCGTTATGGATCACAATAATTGTTTTGGTTTATAAATTTGTTGTAAAAAACAATAAATGTCAGTATTAATAGAAATAAAGTTTTATTTTTCAAGTCCCACTATAATTATTTACACCTTAAACTAAATTTTTTTTATCTATCCAACTGTTATGATGATTATCAAATCCTAACCATTTAACTAGTACCATGTTTCCCTTTTTACGCAATACTTTTTCCACAAGATAAACATCTGGATGTTTACAATGTTGTAATTCTTGCTCGTAAATGCATCTGTATTATTTTTCCATTGTAATCTTGTAAAATATAAGTAACAGGATTAGTTAATTGTATTTTCTTAACGGTGAAAATTTCATTAGACCAATTTGGAGTGTAACGTTTAGCAAATAAACTACGATATTTGCTTATTCTAACCTTATCCTCAATTTTGAATTTTACATTTTTTAAATTTACAATTTTAATATTGCTATAACTATTTTAGTAGTATAGTGATGCCGATCCTAACCCACTTTTTGACCATAACCTCACTTTTCGGAATTGGTGGAGGCGCCGGGCGAGCGATTTCCCGCTAGGGGGCGTTTGCGCGGGAAATTCAAATTTTAGAGTGAGGGATGGGGGCAAATGCGCATGCGCTGACCCGACATGCATGCTCAAACATGTTCGGGGTCATTGTGACCTTGGACTAATTTCAACTTTTTTTATATTGGTTTAACTTGTAGGTTCGTCAAGAAAAAATCATTGTCTATTTCTACTACTTTATTTTTGTGCTCATTATACAATTAATTATAATTACAGTTTTTCATTGATGCTTGACAGATCTTATACAACAAATAAATTATTGCACTGTAAAAGGTAATTAACCCGATGGTAGCAAACATTACAATTCATCTTGATATCCATCTTGATATCCACATTGGTCGTACCACTGACATTCAGACTTGTGTATGTACAACGACTTATTGAATTTCTGGTTTACTGCAGTCTGCCAAATTCCATCTATATATGTATGATTAGTTAACAAGTATCGTACTTTGAAGGAAATCATATCTTCTTCTTTTGGTATTGATATTGTACAGAATCGATCGGAAGAATGCATATCCATCTTGCTCCATTTATTAGGCCATGAATCATCAAATGTGTTGTTATAATCAACTGATACAAAACAGGATGCAACGTCACTAGGAACTGTTATAACAAGACTGTTATTCACCAATACGTTCGTTATCACAAGAAAGTTCACTAACAACATGTTTTCTGTTGTTGAGAATTAACGTCTGACCAGGGTCTGCAAAGGTTTGCAATTATTATGTGTTGTAAAGTAGCAAAATTGCATTTATATAGTCGACTCAGACAATATAAGCCCCAACATGTCAGCTTCAATTCATATATAAAGGGTACCGTCTAACGTTTGTTCAGTTCGCCATTAACAACTCATGATGGTCATTCCAGTTAAATACAAGTGTAAAAAATGCGGAGGCGAGTCCGATCTACCAAATCTTGATTGTATACCATGCTGTTATATGGACATTGTCAAAGAAATTGATAAATCAAAGCACGTGCCTAGTCAGTATTTTCAACGAAAATAGCTGACACATGCGCAGGGTCACATAATACTGTATATATATTGTGGTAGGTTCGCCACATTGGCATTCAATACTTGTTTGTTGATAGTGAAACTATACGATCAAACATGTCTTCATTTATTGATAATCTGAACATCTCCTCACATGTGATTCCATTTGTTAACATCAAGTCATTAGAAGTTGATAAGAAGTTTCTGGTTAAAGCATTTAGCAAGACCAGCACTAAGTATGGTGATAAAATCGTGGTTGAGTGTGAAGACTTCAAGACAATCTTACCTCATCGTTTCACAGAGAAATTTTCTGATGAAAAAATAAGGGAATTGAATGAAGATATCGGTGAAGGAAACCAAATATCCGTGAGCAGTGAGGGAGCTGTTGGACAGACTACCAACGTCAAGTTCTTTATAGAGTAGTGTTTTTTATGTATGAAACTACTGATTTACTATATAATTGTATGATAATGTTAAATATATTAGGTATTCTGTAGAACTGATGAAATATAAAAGTTTAGAAAATAGATCCATTACGCTTTATTGAATGTTATCACCCATATGTTGACATCAAAGAAAAATTATAGTTTTACAGATCAATATAAGATTCGGTATAGTGAAAGATCAATAATTTATATCGAAAATGTTTCAAACAAATCCATAGAACTTTTTTTTTTCTGATTATTCAGTAATACCTTTCAGCAAATTGAGAATAAAACATTCCAATGAAGGTTATGAAAAAACGAGCAAACTTACGCAACAAAAAAATAAAAAAATAATAACCTAATAACTGATTTTCAAGTGGAGAGAATAAAACAAAATTATTAGGAAAAAAAAAAGTTTATTCAAAAATTTCTGAAATATTCTACTAATCTAAAACTGACATCTCGCACACTAACATTAACTATTAACTACAATTACTTATTTTTAGTTATTCTACTCAAAATATTATCATTATTTTTATTGTTTCTTGAAATAATTTTTAATCTTTTCATGATCTTCGCCTTCTTCGCCTCCAATACTTTTAGCTCCTTCTCCAATTTCAGTCTTTCTAACCTTTCCTTTTCTTTATTCTCCCTTAACTCTTTTTCAAAATTTTTCAATAGACTTGTAACATAGTCGCCATCCATTTCACTCACACTCCCACACCCCACTGAACTTCCGCTACAAAATTCCTCACCGCTACTGTAACCATCACTAACACGCACACTACCACATTTTATTGTTTTGATCATTCTATCAAAATTCTTTCCACTAGATTTGATTGACCTAGGAGAACTAATATTTGCCTGGGTCAACGGATTAATATTTTTTATTGGCTGGTTACTGGTAGTCTGAATTTTTGGTGATGATGGTACCTCAAGCATCATCGGGGTGGAAGATTGCTGCTGCTGCCCATTGACACTGTCTTTGGACATAACCATGTTGTAATCCGTACCAAACTGTCAAATAAATAGGAATATTAGGTTGTTGTTCATTAAAAAAAAACTGGTGCTTACCTCTTCGGGTAGTGACAGGATGGGCAAAGTTGTGGTATTTTGATCAACAAGATTTTGCTCCTGCCAAATAAAATAGTGATTGTGAGAAACATATTTATAGGTACAAATTTTAAAAATATTCTTACCTCAATTGCCTTGCTCAATTCTATGTCCGAAATAACGTTGATTGGTGATTTAAGAGACAATATTGATCTATTCATTTTGTATAATTAGCACACACTCACTTCTGAACTTAATCAAATGAAGACTGAATATAGAATGATGTAAATTTCCTCGCTGTGTATAAAAAGATGATCTGGAGTAGGGCAGACGGAAAGTGCA
>JAPTHL010000110.1:0-85047 GCA_028455855.1 Meloe dianella
TACAAAATTTAATTCCATCATATATCTATGTTTGATACCTCTGAAACGTTTTTAATCGTTCCTTCCCGTGTCAAATGACGTCCAACCCCTATATTTTAAGTCATCTCGACGTTTCGTATGTATACATTGCATAAGATATAATGTACAGAGCATTTGAACGTCTTTTAATTTTCAGTTATTAATGAAGCTAGCGATTGAATTCCTGAACGATGGAAAGTCTCATCCTAGGTCTAATACAGACTAAATACGTCTCAAATCGTGAAAAAGACAGAGCTCCACTAGAAATCTGATTAGATACATAGAACGAGTACAAAATTTAATTCCATCATATATCTGTGTTTGATACCTCTGAAATGTTTTTAATCGTTCCTTCCCGTGTCAAATGACGTCCAACCCCTATATTTTAAGTCATCTCGACGTTTCGTATGTATACATTGCATAAGATATAATGTACAGAGCATTTGAACGTCTTTTAATTTTCAGTTATTAATGAAGCTAGCGATTGAATTCCTGAACGAAGGAAAGTCTCATCCTAGGTCTAATACAGATTAAATACGCCCTAAATCGTAAAAAAGACAAAGCTCCACTTGAAATCTGATTAGATACATAGAATGAATCCAAAATTTGATTCCATCATATATCCGTGTTTGATACCTCTGAAACGTGTTTAATCGTTCTTTCCCGTGTCAAATGACGTCCAACCTCTTTATTTTAGGTTATCTTGACGTTTTCTAGATATACATTGCATAAGATATAATGTACAGAGCATTTGAAAGTCTTTTAATTTTCAGTGATTAATGAAGCTATCGATTCAATTCCTGAACGAAGGAAAGTCTCATTCTAGGTCTAATACAGAGTAAATACGTCTCAAATCGTGAAAAAAGCAAAGCCGCACTTGGAATCTGATCAGATACATAGAACGATTACAAAATTTAATTCCATCGTATATCTGTGATTGATACCTCCGAAACGTTTTTAATCGAACTATCCCGTGTCAAATGACTTCCTACCTCTATATTTTAAGTTATCTTGACGATTTCTATGTATACATTGCATAAGATATAATGTACAGAGCATTTGAACGTCTTTTAATTTTCAGTTATTAATGAAGCTAGCGATTGATTTCCTGAACGAAGGAATGCCTCATCCTAGCTCTAATACAGACTAAATACGTCTCAAATCGTGAAAAAGACATAGCTCCACTTGAAATCTGATTAGATACATAGAACGATTACAAAATTTAATTCCATCATATATTTGTGTTTGATACCTCCGAAACGTTAGGAATCGTTCTTTCCTGTGTCAAATTACGTCCTACCTCTATATATTGAGTAATCTTGACGTTTCCTATGTATACATTGCATAAGATATAATGTACAGAGCATCTGAACGTCTTTTAATTTTCAGTTATTAATGAAGCTAGCGATTGAATTCCTGAACGAAGGAAAGTCTCATCCTAGCTCTAATACAGACTAAATACGTCTCAAATCGTAAAAAAACAAATCCGCACTTGACATCTGATGAGATACATAGAACGATTACAAAATTTAATTCCATCATATATTTGTGTTTGATACCTCTGAAACGATTTTAAGCGTTCTATCCCGTGTCAAATGACTTCCTACCTCTATATATTAAGTTATCTTGACGTTTTCTATGTATACATTGCACAAGATATAATGTACAGAGCATTTGAACGTCTTCTAATTTTCAGTTATTAATGAAGCTATCGATTGAATTCCTGAACGAGAAAAAGGCTCATCCTAGGTCTAATACAGACTAAATACGTCTCAAATCGTAAAAAGGACAAAGCCGCACTTGAAATCTGAAGAGATACATAGAACGATTGCAAAATTTAATTCCATCATATATTTGTGTTTGATACCTCTGAAACGTTTTTAATCGTTCTATTCCGTGTCAAATGACTTCCTACCTCTATATTTTGAGATATCCTGACGTTTTCTATGTATACATTGCACAAGATATAATGTACAGAGCATTTGAACGTCTTTTAATTTTCAGTTATTAATGAAGCAATCGATTGAATTCAAGAACGAAGGAAAGTCTCATCCTAGGTCTAATACAGACTAAATATGTCTCAAATCGTGAAAAAGACAGAGCTCCACTTGAAATCTGATGAGATACATTGAACGATTACAAAATTTAATTCCATCATATATTTGTGTTTGATACCTCTGAAACGATTTTAAGCGTTCTATCCCGTGTCAAATGACTTCCTACCTCTATATATTAAGTTATCTTGACGTTTTCTATGTATACATTGCACAAGATATAATGTACAGAGCATTTGAACGTCTTCTAATTTTCAGTTATTAATGAAGCTATCGATTGAAATCCTGAACGAAAAAAAGTCTCATCCTAGGTCTAATACAGACTAAATACGTCTCAAATCGTAAAAAAGACAAAACTGCACTTGAAATCTGATGAGATACATAGAACGATTACAAAATTTAATTCCATCATATATTTGTGTTTGATACCTCTGAAACGTTTTTAATCGTTCTTTCCCGTGTCAAATGACGTCCAACCTCTATATTTCAAGTCATCGCGACGTTTCCTATGTATACATTGCATAAGTTATAATGTACAGAGCATTTGAACGTCTTTTAATTTTCAGTTATTAATGAAGCTATCGATTCAATTCCTGAACGAAGGAAAGTTTCATCCTAGGTCTAATACAGAGTAAATACGTCTCAAATCATGAAAAAGACAAAGCCGCACTCGAAATCCGATTAGATACATAGAACGATTACAAAATTTAATTCCATCATATATCTGTGTTTGATACCTCTGAAACGTTTTTAATCGTTCCTTCCCGTGTCAAATGACGTCCAACCCCTATATTTTAAGTCATCTCGACGTTTCGTATGTATACATTGCATAAGATATAATGTACAGAGCATTTGAACGTCTTTTAATTTTCAGTTATTAATGAAGCTAGCGATTGAATTCCTGAACGAAGGAAAGTCTCATCCTAGGTCTAATACAGACTAAATACGTCTCAAATCGTGAAAAAGACAGATCTCCACTAGAAATCTGATTAGATACATAGAACGAGTACAAAATTTAATTCCATCATATATCTGTGTTTGATACCTCTGAAATGTTTTTAATCGTTCCTTCCCGTGTCAAATGACGTCCAACCCCTATATTTTAAGTCATCTCGACGTTTCGTATGTATACATTGCATAAGATATAATGTACAGAGCATTTGAACGTCTTTTAATTTTCAGTTATTAATGAACCTAGCGATTGAATTCCTGAACGAAGGAAAGTCTCATCCTAGGTCTAATACAGATTAAATACGCCCTAAATCGTAAAAAAGACAAAGCTCCACTTGAAATCTGATTAGATACATAGAATGAATCCAAAATTTGATTCCATCATATATCCGTGTTTGATACCTCTGAAACGTTTTTAATCGTTGTTTCCCGTGTCAAATGACGTCCAACCTCTTTATTTTAGGTTATCTTGACGTTTTCTAGATATACATTGCATAAGATATAATGTACAGAGCATTTGAAAGTCTTTTAATTTTCAGTGATTAATGAAGCTATCGATTCAATTCCAGAACGAAGGAAAGTCTCATTCTAGGTCTAATACAGAGTAAATACGTCTCAAATCGTGAAAAAAGCAAAGCCGCACTTGGAATCTGATCAGATACATAGAACGATTACAAAATTTAATTCCATCGTATATCTGTGATTGATACCTCCGAAACGTTTTTAATCGAACTATCCCGTGTCAAATGACTTCCTACCTCTATATTTTAAGTTATCTTGACGATTTCTATGTATACATTGCATAAGATATAATGTACAGAGCATTTGAACGTCTTTTAATTTTCAGTTATTAATGAAGCTAGCGATTGAATTCCTGAACGAAGGAAACTCTCATCCTAGGTCTAATACGGACTAAATACGTCTCAAATCGTGAGAAAGACAGAGCTCCACTTGAAATCTGATTAGATACATAGAACGATTACATAATTTAATTCCATCATATATCTGTGTTTGATACCTCTGAAACGTTTTTAATCGTGCTTTGCCGTGTCAAATGACGTCCAACATCTATATTTTGAGTTATCTTGACGTTTTCTATGTATACACTGCATAAGATATAATGTACAGAGCATTTGAACGTCTTTTAATTTTCAGTTATTAATGAAGCTAGCGATTGAATTCCTGAACGAAGGAAAGTCTCATCCTAGCTCTAATACAGACTAAATACGTCTCAAATCGTGAAAAAGACATAGCTCCACTTGAAATCTGATTAGATACATAGAACGATTACAAAATTTAATTCCATCATATATCTGTGTTTGATACCTCCGAAACGTTAGGAATCGTTCTTTCCTGTGTCAAATTACGTCCTACCTCTATATATTGAGTAATCTTGACGTTTCCTATGTATACATTGCATAATATATAATGTACAGAGCATTTGAACGTCTTTTAATTTTCAGTTATTAATGAAGCTATCGATTCAATTCCTGAACGAAGGAAAGTCTCATCCTAGGTCTAATACAGAGTAAATACGTCTCAAATCGTAAAAAAGACAAAGCCGCACTTGACATCTGATGAGATACATAGAACGATTACAAAATTTAATTCCATCATATATTTGTGTTTGATACCTCTGAAACGTTTTTAATCGTTCTATCCCGTGTCAATTGACTTCCTACCTCTATATTTTATGTTATCTTGACGTTTTCTATGTATACATTGCACAAGATATAATGTACAGAGCATTTGAACGTCTTCTAATTTTCAGTTATTAATGAAGCTATCGATTGAATTCCTGAACGAAAAAAAGTCTCATCCTAGGTCAAATACAGACTAAATACGTCTCAAATCGTAAAAAAGACAAAGCCGCTCTTGAAATCTGATGAGATACATAGAACGATTACAAAATTTAATTCCATCATATATTTGTGTTTGATACCTCTGAAACGTTTTTAATCGTTCTATCCCGTGTCAAATGACTTCCTACCTCTATATTTTGAGATATCCTGACGTTTTCTATGTACACATTGCACAAGATATAATGTACAGAGCATTTGAACGTCTTTTAATTTTCAGTTATTAATGAAGCTATCGATTGAATTCAAGAACGAAGGAAAGTCTCATCCTAGGTCTAATACAGACTGAATATGTCTCAAATCGTGAAAAAGACAGAGCTAAACTTGAAATCTGATGAGATACATTGAACGATTACAAAATTTAATTCCATCATATATTTGTGTTTGATACCTCTGAAACGATTTTAAACGTTCTATCCCGTGTCAAATGACTTCCTACCTATATATATTAAGTTATCTTGACGTTTTCTATGTATACATTGCACAAGATATAATGTACAGAGCATTTGAACGTCTTCTAATTTTCAGTTATTAATGAAGCTATCGATTGAATTCCTGAACGAAAAAAAGTCTCATCCTAGGTCTAATACAGACTAAATACGTCTCAAATCGTAAAAAAGACAAAACCGCACTTGAAATCTGATGAGATACATAGAACGATTACAAAATTTAATTCCATCATATATTTGTGTTTGATACCTCTGAAATGTTTTTAATCGTTCTTTCCCGTGTCAAATGACGTCCAACCTCTATATTTTAAGTCATCGCGACGTTTCCTATGTATACATTGCATAAGTTATAATGTACAGAGCATTTGAACGTCTTTTAATTTTCAGTTATTAATGAAGCTAGCGATTGAATTCCTGAATGAAAAAAGTCTCATCCGAGGTCTAATACAGAGTAACTACGTCTCAATTCGTAAAAAAGACAAAGATCCACTTGAAATCTGATTAGATACATCGAACGATTATATAATTTAATTCCATCATATATCTGTGTTTGATACATCTGAAACGTTTGTAATCGTTCTTTCCCGGGTCAAATGACGTCCAACCTCTATATTTTAGGTCATCTCGACGTTTCGTATGTATACATTGCATAAGTTATAATGTACAGAGCATTTGAACGTCTTTTAATTTTCAGTTATTAATGAAGCTAGCGATTGAATTCCTGAACGAAGGAAAGTCTCATCCTAGGTCTAATACAGACTAAATACGTCCCAAATCGTGAAAAAGACAGAGCTACACTAGAAATCTGATTAGATACATAGAACGAGTACAAAATTTAATTCCATCATATATCTGTGTTTGATACCTCTGAAATGTTTTTAATCGTTCTATCCCGTGTCAAATGACTTCCTACCTCTATCTTTTGAGTCATCTCGCCGTTTCCTATGTATACATTGCATAAGATATAATGTACAGAGCATTTGAACGTCCTTTACTTTTCAGTTATTAATGAAGCTATCGATTCAATTCCTGAACGAAGGAAAGTTTCATCCTAGCTCTAATACAGAGTAAATACGTCTCAAATCATGAAAAAGACAAAGCCGCACTTGAAATCCGATTAGATACATAGAACGATTACAAAATTTAATTCCATCATATATCTGGGTTTGATACCTCTGAAACGTTTTTAATCGTTCCTTCCCGTGTCAAATGACGTCCAACCTCTATATTTTAAGTCATCTCGACGTTTCGTATGTATACATTGCATAAGATATAATGTACAGAGCATTTGAACGTCTTTTAAATTTCAGTTATTAATGAAGCTAGCGATTGAATTCCTGAACGAAGGAAAGTCTCATCCTAGGTCTAATACAGACTAAATACGTCTCAAATCGTGAAAAAGACAGAGCTACACTAGAAATCTGATTAGATACATAGAACGAGTACAAAATTTAATTCCATCATATATCTGTGTTTGATATATCTGAAATGTTTTTAATCGTTCTATCCCGTGTCAAATGACTTCCTACCTCTATCTTTTGAGTCATCTCGCCGTTTCCTATGTATACATTGCATAAGATATAATGTACAGAGCATTTGAACGTCTTTTAATTTTCAGTTATTAATGAAGCTAGCGATTGAATTCCTGAAGGAAGGAAAGTCTCATCCTAGGTCTAATACAGACTAAATACGTCTCAAATCGTGAAAAAGACAGAGCTCCACTTGAAATCTGATTAGATACATAGAACGATTACAAAATTTAATTCCATCATATATCTATGTTTGATACCTCTGAAACGTTTTTAATCGTTCCTTCCCGTGTCAAATGACGTCCAACCCCTATATTTTAAGTCATCTCGACGTTTCGTATGTATACATTGCATAAGATATAATGTACAGAGCATTTGAACGTCTTTTAATTTTCAGTTATTAATGAAGCTAGCCATTGAATTCCTGAACGAAGGAAAGTCTCATCCTAGCTCTAATACAGACTAAATACGTCTCAAATCGTGAAAAAGACATAGCTCCACTTGAAATCTGATTAGATACATAGAACGATTACAAAATTTAATTCCATCATATATCTGTGTTTGATACATCCGAAACGTTAGGAATCGTTCTTTCCTGTGTCAAATTACGTCCTACCTCTATATATTGAGTAATCTTGACGTTTCCTATGTATACATTGCATAAGATATAATGTACAGAGCATTTGAACGTCTTTTACTTTTCAGTTATTAATGAAGCTATCGATTCAATTCCTGAACGAAGGAAAGTTTCATCCTAGGTCTAATACAGAGTAAATACGTCTCAAATCATGAAAAAGACAAATCCGCACTTGAAATCCGATTAGATACATAGAACGATTACAAAATTTAATTCCATCATATATCTGTGTTTGATACCTCTGAAACGTTTTTAATCGTTCCTTCCCGTGTCAAATGACGTCCAACCTCTATATTTTAAGTCATCTCGACGTTTCGTATGTATACATTGCATAAGATATAATGTACAGAGCATTTGAACGTCTCTTAATTTTCAGTTATTAATGAAGCTAGCGATTGAATTCCTGAACGAAGGAAAGTCTCATCCTAGGTCTAATACAGACTAAATACGTCTCAAATCGTAAAAAGACAGAGCTACACTAGAAATCTGACTAGATACATAGAACGAGTACAAAATTTAATTCCATCATATATCTGTGTTTGATACCTCTGAAATGTTTTTAATCGTTCTATCCCGTGTCAAATGACTTCCTACCTCTATCTTTTGAGTCATCTCGCCGTTTCCTATGTATACATTGCATAAGATATAATGTACAGAGCATTTGAACGTCTTTTAATTTTCAGTTATTAATGAAGCTAGCGATTGAATTCCTGAACGAAGGAAAGTCTCATCCTAGGTCTAATACAGACTAAATACGTCTCAAATCGTGAAAAAGACATAGCTCCACTTGAAATCTGATTAGATACATAGAACGATTACAAAATTTAATTCCATCATATATCTGTGTTTGATACCTCCGAAACGTTTGTAATCGTTCTTTCCCGTGTCAAATTACGTCCTACCTCTATATTTTGAGTTATCTTGACGTTTTCTATGATATACATTGCATAAGATATAATGTACAGAGCATTTGAAAGTCTTTTAATTTTCAGTTATTAATGAAGCTATCGATTCAATTCCTGAACGAAGGAAAGTCTCATCCTAGGTCTAATACAGAGTAAATACGTCTCAAATCGTAAAAAAGACAAAGCCGCACTTGACATCTGATGAGATACATAGAACGATTACAAAATTTAATTCCATCATATATTTGTGTTTGATACCTCTGAAACGTTTTTAATCGTTCTATCCCGTGTCAAATGACTTCCTACCTCTATATTTTATGTTATCTTGACGTTTTCTATGTATACATTGCACAAGATATAATGTACAGAGCATTTGAACGTCTTTTAATTTTCAGTTATTAATGAAGGTAGCGATTGAATTCCTGAACGAAGGAAAGTCTCATCCTAGGTCTAATACAGACTAAATACGTCTCAAATCGTGAAAAAGACAAAGCTCGCACTTGAAATCTGATTAGATACATAGAACGATTACAAAATTTAATTCCATCATATATCTGTGTTTGATACCTCTGAAACGTTTTTAATCGTTCTTTCCCGTGTCAAATGACGTCCAACCTCTATATTTTAAGTTATCTTGACGTTTTCTATGTATACATTGCATAAGATATAATGTACAGAGCATTTGAACGTCTTTTAATTTTCAGTTATTAATGAAGCTAGCGATTGAATTCCTGAACGAAGGAAAGTCTCATCCTAGGTCTAGTACAGAGTAACTTCGTCTCAAATCGTAAAACAGACAAAGCTCCACGCTGAAATCTGATCGGATACACAGATCGAACATACAAACTTTACGATCCATCGTATATATCATGATCCGTCAACATATGACCTACCGAAGAGATCGGCAAGAGTGACCGAAATGCAAATATGTATCGCAAAACAACTACTTTAAACTTGATTCTATTGAAAAGCTCATCAAAAATTTTCTTTTACAACTCACAAGAAATCTTATTACTCTATCTAATAGTATATGTTTTAAATTGATGAAAAGAAAAAAAAACCACTGTACATTTAATTCTATTTAATTTCAAAATTATACGATTAGTCAGTTTTTGGGCGTGTATCTCTAATTTTAAAATGTAACTACCAAATATTACCACCGCCATCCCTCCCTAATGTCGTCTGCTTATAGCATTGCTTGCCTGCTCTATTTGCTGCTCCGCTGTCTATTTACTGCCTTTATCCAACCACCTCCTAGTTTTGTGATTCAATGCCGATTTCGTGAACAGATTGAAACCAAATAGAAAGAGACATAGGTGAATAGAAAGAGAAACGAGGGTGCAATATTGATTATTCCTGAGAAGTTGGACACCCCTCCTCACCCTCTTCTTTCTATCAATGTCTACTATATAAATGTATATAACATGTATATAAAGATATACGCGGACTTTATATAAAGTATACTCAAACCAAGTAGAAACACAGCTATATACACTTTGGTAGATAATGCTTAAGAGAAGAATAGTAGAATCATAAGGCTATCAAAGAAGAGAAAGATGACGACGACGATGACTGAAATTAACTTGGAAAAAAAATTTTTTAAAGTAAGTATAGAGAAGAGCTATAACAAGAGGGTGTATGTTGTGGGTGGTAGAAGCCGAATTAAATATACTTATTCACAAATCTGTACTTTGTGTCAAAAAAGAAAATCACAAATTGAACACATAAAAAAATCGATTATTTATTCTATAAACAGGCAAAAACACTATCGATTATTAATAAATTCAATCGAACATATGACACATTTCTCAATACATGTGCGCATTTTCTAAAAAATATACAACTCTTTAGATAATTAAAAAAGATAAATCAATATGACTAACAACAGAATGACTAATTTTTCCCGGGGTAGTTTTCCAATGTATTCACTTATTACAACAAGACTAAACAAATTGAAAACGATGTAAACATTGTTGGTGGTTTTTACGTAAAAAGAAATTTTAAATTCTTTTTCGTCTATTCTGATTTGACCGACTTGACAATAGAATTGAGAAAAAAGACAACTATCCACACCGTTATAGGTAATTGGAAAATGAGAGATCTGAGGCTTAAATAAACGACTCACATTTTCTCTTCTTATAACGGACAAAACAACAAATCTACAACTGTTTCAGTTACATAAGACACTCTGTATAGAAGATTCGTCCTAATAATTTCGCCGGTGTACTAATATAATTAGAAACGATTTTTTAACAAATTCATTCATTCAAGTCGGCTACTCAGACAATAAGTGACAAGACTGAGTATCTATTAAAAAGAATAGTTATTGACGAACATAGAAACTAAGCTACTAAAGAAAACAATTGTAAAATTTTTATCAATAAAAAATGCATGTGCGTTTTTTCATTTGAACCGACAAAGAGAGACACAGTTAACTGTATACCCTGTTTATACTCCAAAGTTGATATTAATCATTTAGAGTCAAGTCGGCCAAATCACATTAGATAAAGTATAAAATGGAATTAAAGAATAATTATAAACCAGTCTATAAAATTCTTTTCGATTTGATAGTATTTTGATTTAAAATAGAAACAGAACAAGGTGACATTAATTTAATAAAAGAAAAATTACACAATCAAAAAACTTCCATAATATGGCAAATTTGTTATTTTTTTGCGCTGAATAAATCGTAAGGGGCGATCTTTGACAAATCCTTGTTGTAAATCCTTGAAAATTTGTATTTTTTTTTATCTTGAAAATGTGATATAAATTTAATAGAAACCAAAACTATTTAATTATCTGTGATAATACAATTATATTATTAAATTTAATTAGACGTTTTAAAATATTTATCGTTCTCGAAAATAATAAGATTGTATTTTGGAAATTTGAAAATTATAATTAAAAGAGAAATACCAACCTAGAAATGTTAAATTTCCTGTAAATTGAATAAACAGTAGATGAAGATGTCGATAAATAATTGTGACGACACAATTGAAATTTAACAAAAGTATTAAAACCAAATATAATAATAATAATAATTGTGGAATTGTTACTAAATTTTGATTTCGTAAATGTTTTTTCTTCGATTTTGTACTTGCAAATCGCGTATGAACTCAAATAAAAAAATTCAATATAAACGTGTACATACACACACAAAAAAAATAACAACAAAACAAACTTTCACCAAGTAATTATATAAATCCTATCCATATAATTTGTTAGATAGAATGTGTATATATTTTGTTGGAAAAAATATTAAGAAGAAATCAATAAACAGTACCCATAGCACAAATAAACTGTTATCACAAGTATTAAAATAATTAGAAATCGATATAAATATTTTTTTTTATATTTGTCACTATAATAAATTACTATCTCACTCTCTCCTTGAAATTTATCCGATGAAATAGTTGATTTGACCGCACTTTAACTACACACATAATCAGGTCCGACATTTTTGTTTCGTTTTAATAATACGCCAACAAAACAACTAGTAACTTAACTAAACAACAATTCCAACCTTTCTATTGCGAGCAAAGATCCGTTGGTTTGTTGTTGTTGATGTTGCTGTCGTTAAGTGATAGTAAGTTCGGCAACAATGCAAAAAAAATCGTCCTAGAATACCGTAAACTTATCAAATGATTACAAATTATTAATGGGTTATTTTTTTTTAAATCATTAAATAAAATATAAAAAAGATAGTTGTATCTAACTATTTTGATTAGACTGTACAATAACGATCATCCCACGATCTCACACATACTTATCTAGTTAGAGATATGTACATTTATGATACAATCAAGCGACATGATCCAACAAACGTCTCTTGATGTTCAAATTTATCCAACAATATGGAGTATACGAACATGTTATTTTTAATTTGAAATATTTTATTCTTTAGAAATAATAATTAATTGTTGAGGATGCCACGATTTCATCAAATTAAACAAAGAATAACTAATTGAGTAAAAATACTGAAGAAACAATGCAACGATCTAGAAATAGGTAACTATCATTACAAACGGAAACATCCAATAGGACACGTTTAATTTAAAAAAATCTTTTTCTAAACATAATTTATTAGAATAATCAAGAAAATTAAGAACCAGAATGGTGAATAAAAAAGTCAAAAGAAACCAAACTAAATTAAAACTTTAGTACGGAATTAAAGCTTCATCTAGTTGATGTGTAAAATCAATGAGAACCGGAGACTAGGTCAGGCCGTCGTCATAGTGGCGGTGTAAGCGACGGCGGCAGTGGTGGCGGTGACGACGACGACAACGACGACAGCAGCAGCAGTGGTGGTTGTAGATAATAAGTAGCGGCAGTAGCGACGGCGTACGAAAACCACGTGTTTTAGTTTTTCAAAAATTTAACACTTTTCCTAATTCACTACATCAATTTTCATCACAATTGTTCACACAAATTATCTTCATATAACAATCTTACCTGATGATTGAAATGGAAATGTACCAGGAGAGCCTGTAACAGCCCTTCCATGGCGTCGACCGCTCCCGCACATGTCTACATCATTGACAATCATCACATAGCACCGCACTGCACCGAGACAGACCTTGCAATGCCATTCATCGAGGCCATCGCACGGCAACACTGCCTTCAAGCTATCAGCTGGCGCCTTGCGTAGTGGCTACCGCCGTCACCGCGCCACAACATCACACCTAAAGCGCATGACTACACTTTCAACTGGTTTCCCTACTATTACTATCATCATCATCATATCATTATTATTATTATTATTATTATTATTATATGAGTGAACGAATGGGGAGCTTTAACTCTCGAGTCTCGACTCTGTTTCATTCCGCTCAGACAGTCGTGAGGAACAGTTCAACAATGTTGGATGACTGTATATCGTTAATCTCGTAATTACGATTTTTTTATAAGAAAAACACAAAATCTATCAATTCGTGAAATATTCGGTATACAATTCGAAAAATATATTTTCGAGAAAAAAAAAACATCTAATAATTTTCATCTTTAATAAAAGGAAGAGAATTAGGTGAATTAAGTGAAACAACAATTAATAGTGAAAATTATAAAGTGAATAATAAGTGTGGAAATTATGGAGAAGCCACAATCACACGAAAAATACACAACAATTTTACCTTTCCTTCATCAATTGCCTGAATAGGAATCAATTGTGTTGTTATTCTAATAACTAAATAGTGCGTATATTATTATTACAGTCTACTTTTAAACAATTTCTTCTTTTTTTTTAAATTTATTATTAAAAATCATTAACCCAATCAAAAAATAATAAACAAATCAAAAATCTATAACTGGATCACTGCCACACCAATTTGATGTTTTATGAAGAATGAAAGTTTAATGATAATAAAATTAACCCGACATAAATTTAGTTTATTATTGTCTTATCATGAATTATTTTATTATTTTTTTAAAGTTATAAACCTTGTGCTGATTTTCAATACAACGACTACTTTACTATATAAATATTAACAACTACTACATCGTTTTATTGTATTTGTGAAATTTAAACACCTTATTTATAACGAAAGTAGTAGGATATAATTGACAAGACTATTTATAACAATAACAACAATAAAAATCGTTATATTTATGTATTAATTTCCAAATAGTGTTTATATATATAATAACGGTTGTATAATCGAAACTGCTATCTATAAGCGTCGGTTTGTTTCGTCATTTTTCAAAAAGGGGCGGTTAGTTGATTTAAAAAAACGGGGTAAAAATTACCAGTCATTCCCTTTAAAATCAAATCACTATTTAGATACTTATACTGATTCATTCTTAATAATAATAATAATAATAAACGTGCAGTGTTAAAGGCAGAATGGATAAAAAGAGATAGCGGATAGAAAGAAGTTAAAGATTTACCTTCCGGTGTAATCGTTATTTCCTAATATGGAATGCATTTGCTGCGCTATTGTGAAGCAGATGTCGTTAAATTCGCTGACGTGTAAATTCTTTAACGGGGGGAAAGGACGGAAAAAATCATTGCTTAAATTAGAATCCGTCAACAATTTTCATAAAATTCCATTCATCTCTACGAATTTCAACTACTAAACAAAAATGTTAGAACAGGTACACTACAGTTTTTCTTTTGGTATAGTGGGCAGCATAATGAAATGTATACAAAAAAGATATTTGTCAAGTTTCAATATTAAAATAAAGTCGGATATTACGAAATTCAAGGTAATGTTTTTTTCTCTCTCAAAATGGTGAGAGTAATCCGCGTGCCAACAACTTCTACTTATGTCTGGGTATGCCACAATAGATTGGCGACGAGGCCATCCACTAGTAGGTTCACCAGTTTTCGTTGCATGTTTCATAGGTTTAATATTGGTCTGTATGTGTGTATGTGCTGATCATCATCGTGGTGGCAGTAGTTTTAGTAGTATCCAGTGGCGTAATAACAATAAGTGGGCACGTTACTTTACTTTGCCACGGTTTCTTTATATAAATGTGTATATTGGTTACGATTTGGGAAATAATAGAATCGGAGCCATCGTGCACTGCTAACTACTCTCTCTTTCCCCTCTCTGTTTTTCTCTATCTAAACAAGTTCAACGTTCTCACTTGAATGCGGCTGAGTGAATCGGACTTTCAATTCGTGTAGATACCCAACACTGTTTTGTATAGTCTACGTCGTCGTCTTCGTCATCACCATCATCATCATCATCATCATCGTAGTCGTAGTTGTTGGGAGTCCTTCAATACACACCAAATGGCCCGATTTTAACTGACGGACGATTCGAGGCCTCCTAGTGGCGAACACGAGATACATTTATAACCACCGACATATATACATAGACATTCACCAAGTTAAAGCTTACACACATGTCAACCATATCAACAATTTTATAATACAACATATATTAAATAGATAAATAAATAAATAAATAAATAAAATAGACACACACACATATATATATATTTATCTTTATGTATTTAGCAAATACATATATATACACCAACGTTCTATTTCACTTAAAACACATATAAAACAACACTGCCTCTTCGAATGATTATCGCAACAACAGTAAATTTTCAAACGTTTATAATGGCGACCGGACAATAAGCATAAGGGGGAAGTGGGAAAGAAACAGACGAACAACTATATAGATAGAAAGAACCTACCAAACGGGCCTAATTTTTTTCCATTTCAATGAGAGCAGGAGGGAAACAACAAACAAATGGACACCACCACATTTTAGATAGTTCTTTGATGGATGGATATATAGAAAAAATAAATTTCTATTAAATAATAAATAGATAAATTTTCAACACCGATTGAATAGAAAACAATTTCTACTTAATACAAACGAATATTTATAAAAGAATCATACATAAATAATCTATATAGTTGTGCACCTCAACAGTACCTCACTCTATTAATAATTGTGTTTATTTAAAAACAAGCCCAATTTTGCGTCACGTTCTCTAATCTAATGAAATAGAATAATAAAATGTCACAATATTGGAAAAGAGAAGAGGAAAAAAAAGATTTTTTTTTTGTTAATTACTTACGTCTTTAATGATTAATTTTTACTGTAATGAATAATAATAATTCTTGAAACTATAGAAAGAAAGAAAAGAAAGTCGATTGGAGCAATGGGAATTGTGGCAATTTTTACCCATTATCGTCACAAATAATGATAAGATAAAAACAAGTAAATAAATATATTTTTAGTTCAAATGTCACTGTAATACAAAAATTAATTAAAACAAAATATATATATATTTGCGGAAATTATGGAATCTATATATTCTGTTTGTAAAAATTAGAAATTCCACGAAAATTTTGAGTAAATCTGTCAAATTCAATGGGAGGGGGGGGGGAATGATCAATAACGAAATTCGAAAATTTCTACGATGATTTATATAATTATGATATTACTTCTTTAAAATGTAATAGTCTCGTGATATCAATTGATAACAGAAACAACATGTTTCAAATTCCAAAAAATTAAAGCCAAGATAACATTGAGAAATATTCGACGGCCCTACTCTCCACTTTTGTTTATTGTTTATAAATTCTAATAAAATTGAAACAGTATCTACAGAAATATTAATGGAAATATAGGGGGCGAGGGAACAAAATGTTTATTTTTCAAGATAAAATTAGAAATTATCTAATCTTTGAATAACGCCACCATTTCCTATAATTTTTTGTAGTTTTATCTTATAAATATAAAAAGATAAAAAATAAAAATAAACATATATCAACCAAATATTGTAGCCAATCATAATGATAATGATTTTTCTCCAATTGGCAAACAAGAAAACAAATGAACAAACAAACAAACAACGCCACCTATGGTTGATTCTTATCAATCTGTATTATCTATAATGACTTATATTTTAAAAATAATCACACTATAAAAAAAACATACATATGTTTAAATATAATTTGTTTCCATTATCGACATTGACTGCCACCACCAAATACTTGAAATAAAATCAACATTGACGTGCAACGTTTACCTCTTCTCTTTTTAACTGTTTTAATTTTAGTAAACAGGAATTTGAAATTTTACACAAACATTGGTTTTTGTCGAATATTTGTGTACAATTTGTGATCACAAGCAGGCAGCACTATCGAATTTTATAATCGTAATTTGTTGTTTAGATATAAACAGTTCACTGTTGTTGAAAGCAAAACATTGAAAAAAATGCACCAATTGCAAAAATTAATTGATACTAAATAATATTAAAAAAAAAAACAAAAACAACAGGCGATAAGAACAATAAAATTGAATGTTTTAAAATAAATGGAAATAAATCCATGTATACAACCAATAAGATCATTAAATTTCAATGTCGTAAACGCAATCAAGCAACAATTCTTTCGTACTATATAACTAAACTATTGATAGAATTAGTTTTGGGTAAGGATTTAAAAAAAAGAAAGCATTATGGATTATATAAATATGTATATAAAAAAAAATGGATTGTGGTAGATAGATTGTTTTATGGAACTCACCCTAGCGCCAAGGAAGCGCGCCTCCAGGAGCTCCTGTTTCCGGGGGTCGAGCGCCGCCTGGAAATGCTCCATCTTCACTCCAGCGCCTGTAACAACGCCAGGTCACAGATATATGCATTTGCAGGGGTTCATGATGATTTTCCACTAATGTTTGTCAAATTTAAAAAATAAAAAAATAAATAAAAATTAAAGAAAAAACCAAAAATAATAATGGGTGGGAGATGGTGGTGGTTGGCATAAAAAAGCAGGGCCGAATAAAGCACTTATCATTGGGATGATAGGATTAGATAAAACCTGAATCTAAGCCTAAAAACCCTAACCCGAATGAAATTCACAGAACAAATTTATCGTCTAATTCATATAATAATGATGATGTTGATGATGATGATTTCTATGATTTTTTTTTAATTCACGGTATCAAATTCTAGTCAATTTTAATGTGAATAATCATTTACCTTATATCGGAGCCGGCCCGAAATAAATTGCGCCCGGAGCAAACATGAGTTACAGGCGCCCTTTTTAGTCTATGTCTATCTATAGAAACTCAAACTTATATGATTTGGCGCCCCATTGGAAACAGCGACCGTTTCAGGTGCCCTGGCAGCCCCCGCCCGAGTCGGCACTGTCTTATATTCTAATTATTTTTAGCGTATTTCTATGTAATTAGTAAGAATGAAACAAATGAATTTAACACAGTAATTTTCTTCAACGAAGCCCGTCCTCCTCTTCAGTCAAGTATCTTTGTAAAGTTGCTTTACTGATACTTGATTTTACATCAACTCAAGAGAGTGTACTCTTCTTATTACAAGTCCAACGACTATTATTGACAACAAAACACAATATGGCGCCTCAGCGAATGGTGGCAGTAATAATAGTGGTGTGGTTTAGAGGCGGCGAAAGTCCGGAAGTGGCCTGGCTTAAAGTGACGTCATCTGATCTCGCGTGGCACGTTAACATTGATCGGACGACAGGGGTTTTATAGAGGGGTATAACCAACTATAGCAATACATTGAAACCGTATAGGCGAAGATACAGGGGAGAAATTGTGTGCTAGTGGTAGTGTTGGGTGGTTAGAGATGGTGATTGTATATATTACTATCTACTACTCCTACTATTACAGGAAAAGACCCTCAATTACAACCGTCAGATGGAGCCACTGAAAATTGAAAGAAAAAACCACCCCCTCAAATGACGCCATTGTATCTAAATAATATTCATCCATTTATTTTTACTTATCTATGATGGATATGATAAGATAAATTATTTAATATAGAGAATAAATTAAGAACAAGAAAATCATAATTCTAACACACACAAAAAAAAAGTATTACACACAAATATTAAACTAAAACAAAAACAAACAACAAACTTTAATGAAATGAAACTATATACTGGATAGGGTTACATCCGTTATTTGGTCGGCGACTATCAGTTGTTTTAGGGCTCATTGCGTGTAACCGCGAAATTTCAACAAAATAAAATGTTACAACAACTATATAACTGATCATCCAGATTTATATCAATTTGATACAATAATATAATTCAATGATAACTAATGATAAGATAATTATTTAAAAGGAATAAAAATCGAACATATTATAAATGTTGAAGATAACAGATAAACATAATAAAGTTGATTCTGTAAAACCGGGACACACCCAAGTTTCTGGGTTCAAAGATCAATGCTTTTCAGAGAGTAGTAGGTATACATACAATACAGATGATCGTGGAAAGCGGGTGTGTATGTGTATGTGTATGTGTGTGTGTAGCAAAATCCACCCCTTGTAAAAGAAATATATTTATCTATATTGGAATTGTTGACAATCCATGAAACGATTCATAAAATGAATTTTTCTGTTTGATTTTAACAAATCAATAATTTTTATAAACGTCTCAGTATTTACATATATTATAGGTACATACAAGCAATTAAAAAGCAACATTAAACCGGGACATAAAGAGTAACAGGAAGGGGTGAGTGATCAATATCTCCAGCTAACAAACATACTCAGTTTGAATAGTTTTTACTTTGAAAAGAGACAAATGTAGTATATATAACTAACATTCCATCATCTATTCCTCTCTAGTCCTATAACTGAATACAGCCACCTACCACGATCGATTTATTAAGGTCTGTATGTACGTATAGTCGAAGAATGTGGTTAACACACACAGCAGGAATAGACTATCAATAATAAAAATAAACGTAATCATAATCAATATACAATGTATACAGGATAGAAAAGATGATAACAGCAATATAACAACAACATTGGTGATGATGCGGTTGCTGCTGTTCCTGCTAGATATCTAGTATTACTATTGTTTGTTGGTGTTGCTGTAATGGTGGAACGAATTACAGATGGTGTTCGCAATCTCCGTAAATTCCATCTAAATACTGATCTCAGCTTGGCAGGGGCGTGGCACTAGCTCTTTTTTTCCACTCCAATCGACGACCGGTTTGAGAAATTTGAATTGACGCGGGTTTATTCAGGAAATTCGAGTGTGGAGAGAACACATCATAGATGTTATAATGATTTATTGAATATAAAATTGTTTTAATAATTTTTGAACGATTTAGAACGATTCGTATCAACAAAATTGTTAATTTTAATGGAATATTGACATTTTTTAGGGTTTCTTCCCGTTAACGAAAGTAAATTAATTATCTCCTTGTATAAGTCAATACAAAATTAATCATATTACTTATTTTTTGAAGTTTTGTGTAAGTTTTCGATTTTTGATATTAATTTTCTGTAAATCCTTATTTAAACTTCGGACATTCGTACTTCCAGCAGAAATGACGATATAGCACGCGTATCGAGCACGCCGCAAGGTCAGGTACAAGAGTCAGAACCTCGGGGACAACATGGATCGATTTCATCTCTCATTCGGTCGCTTCGATGTTATTATTATTATTATTCCTTACTGCAAATATTACCGATTATTTTTAGAATTAACATTAATCAAATCGGCATAAAAGCAAAATGAAATATCTACTACAATGACTAAAAATGCCATGTTAAAGAAATTCCATTCCTGATATTATTAAATTAGTAAATGGCTGTTACATCGTTAACAGGTAAATAATTGTAAAGAATCCGAGAATAGGAGGCCGACATTTTTAGTCTCGTGTGTAGAATGATTCACAAATGGAAGCTGTGGGAATGTGTCGCACATACTCTTGGCACAGCTGTACAGAGTGTGGATCGGCGCGAGTGAGAGATTCTAGACAACCACACTACTACGACAACACTACCATCACCTCCTACACCCCTTTTCCCTTCTACCGCCAACTCATTCCTGAACCAACAATTCAAACACAACCAACCCCCATCTCAACAGCAATTCAGGGTTCCCTTATAAGTCTTTCAACATCACAAAATCTATCTCTTTTAACCATACACCCACCCACCCCCTTATCCCGCAATCCATATCGTTCTCTCGTCGCATTTTCGACCTCGTTCAATTTGATGACTCTTCCCCACTACACATTTCAATCGTTGAAACTCCTATCATTTTCTATCACTAACTGTGAAATTGATTATAATGTGATTTGTTTGTGTTATATACTCGATAAATATAGAAATTTTAAATATAATCAAAAACCAACATCGACCATGATTATTTTCCCCTTTGGTCGTTTATGAGCAGGTTTCAGTTACACGAAGCAAATCTAAAAATAAACACGGTATTGATCTAATGATGAAAACCAGGTTTAAGTTCCTCGTTTTTGATCGTTACAACGAATTAAATGATACCATTAACAGATTGGTTTTAAATAATAATAAGAAGAAAAAAACACAAGATTGATGCGCAACAATGATTTTCAAATATTGTTATATTTCTACGAATAATGTCTCACAATGTCTACAATTGTGGAGCACAGGTGATCAAACACAATATATATATATATATATATATATATATATATATATATATATATATATCAATTCTTTTTTGCATTATCTAATCGTGAACTCTTTAAAGGGAAAAAATTGATGGTAAATTGGGTAAGTGAGCAAATACTTACACATATGTAGTGTGATTAAGAAAGAAATGGTATGGTGGAAAAAAATGATTCAATAATAGAACACTTTGAATTGCTAAACTATAGTTAAAGATTGTTTGTATGTAATTTAATTGGCTAGATTACCGATCTGTAGACATTGTCGACAAATGAAAGGTTTTAAAAATCATCGGAAAGGCTTTTGCAGGAAATGTCGATAGATGTCGCAGGATCGCCTCCGCACACACGATTTAGTCCAACGAACAAAACGTGGATACATAAAATCGTGACGAGGTAAGACGACGGGAGACTAGAATGCCCTTTGACCCCTATCTTGGCGGCCGCAGAAATCAATACGTTACCAAGCAAGCTCTCTGTCCGCAATGTGTTGTAAGTTTTGGAATGATGTGTAATAATATGTATGGGCTACATTATGTTAAATATCCAAAGAGAAGAACGTTATTACTAAATACATTGTAAGTGTTGTTAAAAACAACATAATAATAAGAAATTAGAAGACAGACAGTAAAATGATGAAAAATCGGGAAACGGAAGACCTGACTTCATTTAATCAAATATGGAATGAATCATCAGAACATGAAAGAGAAGAACAGGGTCTGTTGCCAACAATTTAACAACCGGCAACTACGCATTTCCTCGTTTCCCCTTTAACATTCAAGTTCCAACTGATAGGGTCCATTTGAAATTCCTGTAAGATCTCTAGCATTACGTAGACGAAGAGCGATGATTTTTTTAAATATGTCTCCATTATAAAATAATTATTCAAGAAATAAATGTTTTAATAATTACTCGTAGAATCTAACAAGTGATATCAATCGAACAAATATGAATGAATTAACTATATGTCATCTTTAATGAGTGGAAAAGATTGCTAATGAATGATATTCATTCTTACCAATAGCAGATCTAAGTACAGCCATGGCATCCCTCCAATTGAATTCTTGTTGAAAGAACAGAACAATAACAAAAAAACAAAATAAACAACAACAAACAAATTAGTGATGGTGTCTAAAATATCAACAACAACAACAACACTACTACTACCACCACCATATCACTTTTTCACCCCATCAGCCACCGTAGTCGTCAGCTGCTTCACTGTTTTGTTGGCTCCTCTTGTTCATTCGTTTAAGCACATCTCATCTCATCTCACACATACATACATATACATATTCACATACACGTACACCTATATCTTCTACCTCCGGATTCGCGTTTCGTTCGTTTTGTACAACGTTCGTCCTGCGGAACTCACTCTCTGTGAAACGCAGTCAACGAGCGCAGCACCCGTCAGTGATGCACTGCGGCCGCACGCTGCTAATAGGCGCCATCCGCCATGTTACCGCCTTGCTTTGATATGTGTATGCGATAGGGTAAACAGAGACGACGGGTGGCGGGTGTTGGGCGCACGCCTTTGTAGCCGCCACAGAACAAGATGTGACTCTCTGTTGTGCTTTCCAAATCCATCGGGACGTTTTCACCACCGCTACCGTTGCCTTACCACCAACTAAGCTCTCTACCGTGGAAAATATCGATCCAAATGATCGTCCCCTTCTGCATGTGTACTTACTATCCAACAACTACTACTAAACAATAATGTCGTCGTCACCGTCGACGACAATGTTAATATGGAAGTGTCGAGTGATCCGTTTAGAGATTCTACAAAAATAAAAGAGACAACGACGGTCGTCGTAAGACGGTGGCGGAATACATTGTCAACCTTGCTCACTATTGGCCTCACTGTTTGAATTCGTTCTATCTTGCGTTTAATGTTTAGTAAATAGCGTTTTTATCCCTAACTAAAAGATCAATAGAAATAAATAAATAGACATTTGATGAACATTAAAGATTTCATAATCATATTTAAATCAAACATAAACTATCACAACAATTATCTACATAACTAAATGAATAGAATCTTTATATTTTTTAGTCAAATAACTTTTTGGAATATGAGTGTTATATATAATCTGGAAGCTCTACGTAGCCCCATTTAGTTCCCCCTTCCCGACCCCCTCATCGTATATCAACATCTTCCAATCAAATTGTGTTCATCATTAATTTACATATACATCATCAGTAAAATTATATTAAATTAGATCATCATCATCATCATCATCTATATCAAGTTCATTCCAATTAACATTTAAACTAAAGTTTATTTTTAATAGAAACGTAATGAAAATCTTTTTTTTTTGAAATGAAAGAAATCTGTTTTACAAAGAAAATCGACCTAATTTCATCACCAGAAAGACCCTCTCAAATTACCAACATAATATCCATTCCGCTCTATATTCTAGATAAGTTTTAGAGGGGAGTTTGTGAAGAAAATTCCCGGGGCGGTATACAACAACTCAAATCTACTAGACACTACATACTAGCCGGTGTAGCAAAGTTGTCAGTTTTCTACCCTGGTTTTGGAAATCTAATCCAACACCAGTCAACCAACCAAAACTGTACTACCGTGAGATGTAAACAGAAAGAGATAGATAGTGAGAAAGCTATACAATTGCAGATTATACGAACCAAAGCTAATATAAGCAATTCAGCAGCTGCCGGAACAAATCTCTAGAGGTTATAGAACCAATTAAGTGTATAAAGTTGAAAATGGAAAACTGTCTACATAAAACGATTAAAAACAAATACGCAATTGTTTAAAAGAATAATTATTAAATTGGTAGTAATGTAAGGAAAAAAAAATCGAATGTACTAGTGATAACAAAATGACCATAACAGGGGGTGGTTTGGACTATCGATTTCCCCAGGTGCGTGGATATGCACGGGAAAAGCAGTAATGACCTCGAATCGCCCTTTATACAATAGAAATTTATCGAAAGCCGCAACATCGCACACATTCATCTGTCGTCCTGTTTGTATCAAGTCCGAATACCAAAACAATCTCACCAACTAAAACTCATAATAACATAATAACAATAAAATTATGACATAAATATTTAACAATCCATTTAATTTTAATCTAATTCATTCAAATTAATGTTAATTAAATACATCATTAAAATTTTAATAGAACAAAGTCCTACCACACTAAAAACAAATATTTAATTTTGCATATACTTTTATATGATTTAAAAATTTATTTTCGGAATAAAAATAATAAATAATAATATATTTAAAGAGACGGATCAATGTAGCTCTTGTAAATAGAATGCAACTTATTTAATCCTGCCATCTGCACGCCCATCAGGATACCTCGTTACGTAAGTTCAACAAATTGACGAGAATTCGCGCCCCGTTGTACGGTTATTTCTATCTCACTAATGCCAGAATGATTTGCCCTCCTTTAATGGTAACATTTAGGCATAATTGTAAAATTGTTTATTTAAATATATTTTACTTTTAAAATGTGGATAATTAAATATACCGAAGAAACTTTTTTGATTATGCCCGGCGCATCCACCATTTTTTTCTTCACAATCAAACAATAATTTTATAGAATTTCATACGAATAAATAATTTTTATTTATAAAACACAATCGAAATTAGAATTGGAAAAACTTCTATAGCCCTTGAGAATTAGGAACAAATCAAACATATTAAATATTAACAAAATAACATTAATAAAATCAAGAAAACATTCGATCGAAAGAAAATTACCCTTCTCTCGTTTAACTATTGATTTTCGTCCTACAGCAAAGTTGCTTTTGCGACGCAATAATTTCACGATACCCTCCTCCACATCCCCCTTTCTATTCCTATATTCACATCTACATTCCCCGGCCTTTCTGTCACCCCTCATACTACCCACCTATCAAACCATACCCGTCCACCACACTATACCAACCAACCACCACCACCACCACCACCACCACCACTACCACCATCACACCATCTCGAAAACGATCCATTCGAAAGAGATGAACAAACAATTGAGATAATTTTAGAGTTAAAAAATAATAATAACAATAAATAAATTGTTGTCTCTTGACAACAGGAACTATCACAATAATAATAATAATAATAACAACGAACTTACATAGGTATAAAATTTGTATTACACAAAAATATGTACGCAACAAGGTCATAATGAACAAATTATAAATTAAATTATCTTATCGCTATGTGATGGTGCTTCATTTTAATTTTAATAAAAGAAAAACAAATTTTATAAATAACAACTAAGGTGTGGCATTCGAAACTATTAAAAAAAAGACCAACATTGTAGATTTTCTAATTAAAACAATCAATAATCGACAGACAGATGATTAAAATAGCATACCTTTCTGTAGCAACATTGAAAAACCAATAATTAGAGAAACAATTATTTTCAAATATCGAACACGGTTAAACGTTTCTTCTTTCTATCTTTCTTACATCAAACATCAGTAAGTATAAAGTTTAATATACGACAAAACAAAATATACAGAGAACGATTTTCATCAATATTACTATAAAAATATCTACAAGGACACAAGTTTTATCCTACACACAAATATGGCACGGTAAGTAATTTTCCACACAACATTTTTATATATCTATCTATCTATCTCTCAAGTTTTTATTGTAACAAATTATTGTTGTTCCGCTACATTCTAATCATTCAAATAACACACAATACAGTTTTAAAATAAATTAAAAAAAAAAACAAGTTCATTTTTAACATGATGATGATGATAATACATCATCATCGGATAGATTAATTGTAAGATTTTATGTATTTTTTTTATTAAATTAGAATTAAATAAAGTCTTTGTCAATACACACATACACACATACATATATGGATATGTATTTTGTTCCAGTCATGAAGTTGTTTCAGGTTGGAATTGATCCGGAACAGTGGCAACATCGCTAAATGTTAAAGAAGCGTTCACACCACGACAATGTTGAAATATAATTTCAAAAGCCCACGTCAATACAACACAACACAACACACAAATATCTTTAAATAAAAATACAAAAAAAAAAAAACTTAAATAGAACTCACATAACCAAATGAACACGAATGATGATGATTATAATAATGGTAGTGGTGATAATGATGATGATAATGATCGTAATGATGAAATAAGCAATGAATACTAAAAATAATACAGATTGGTATTTATTAAAGTAATAGAGTAGGAAATCTGTTGGTTAATAAAATTATACCAGATAACAATAATTATTTTAAAACAAGAGACTCTCTTAATTGATATTAAATATGATGAGGATTTTTTTATTTAAACTTATCCATAATTGCATTTACTTTTATTTTTGTAAAAACCACATCGAAAATTCTGATATTCGCATTATTATAATAATTATTTTATAAACAAATAGTTTTAAATAGAATAGATAGAATTTTCTTGTAACTTTTCGATTGTAATGGAGCCCTATAGTAAATATCCGATGAAGAGGAGAGCAAGCGCATCAATTTTTCCTCTTGCCCCTTTGATATGTCTGCTTGTGCCCTGCCTGACTGCCTTTGCTCTCTAGATACACATATAACTATGCTGGTGCTGCTGCTTCAACTCCAACACACTTGATACGACCAACAACAACCTGTTGCATGTTTTCTGGTGTACTTTTCCCACCGAAACCAGCCGACAAATAGCAGTATTCTATAGATATCATCGCCTGTTATGGCGCTTAACATGGTGGGACTATGTGGTTGACGATCGTCGTCAAAAAGAAAAGAGAAACGATGAAGAAGCTCAACTCACCTTTCAGGAACATCGATCGTTAAATGACCATACTATACTATCACATATACGCACTTTAACACTATCAAGATCGTTAATAAACCAATGTATAGAATAAGTAAACAAGAAAACTTACATACATTAAACTCTAATAAATTTAACGGTTCTTTTGCAAATTTTTGTTTAAATTGCCCCAACAGAAAGGCTACAATATTTAAAATAGTTACAAGGTAAATGAATAAAAAATTTAGACTGTCATAAATTTATCAAATCAAATACATCATTTAATATAGCTCTCAGTTAAGTGAGATTATGAAGATGAAGATAAAATTACAGAATATAATTTTACATTTAAATAAGGAATGTATTTCGAGTAAAATATATACAGACTGTCTTGTAACATAGCGAAAACATCATATAAAAGCGAGAACCCTGATATTTTTTTATACCACAAGAAGAAACACCAATATTCTCCAATTAATATCAAACTGTTTCTATTCCGTTAGGTAAAGGACATACTTAAATAACAACTACAAAACCCATAGATAAGAAGGAACTAATAATTTGATATACGTTCTGGTTTAACAATATAAAAAATATTCATTTTAGCTTTAGAATATCCAAGAATTTTATAGATTTAAAACTAACACATAGATATCCCATCATGTTTAGGCAAAAAAACACAAACTATATAAATACACCCGAATTCGTATTAACATGTCAAATATTTTAATTGTCACCTTTTTCAACAAAAACATAAACCTAGTCGACAAAATTGAGATACTGGGAGAGCTTTCTGTCATTATTTGATAAAATATTGAAGACTGAATGAATACTAATGATAGATTTGATTGCTGTTACAAAAACTAACAAACTACAGTTATACTACTCTGTTCTTTTACACCCACAAAACTTTTACAACATTAAATTGAACAAAAAAAAAGAATGTAGGGCTATCTGAAACTCTTCCTTTGCCCACAGCAATTAATAGAGCATAGTAGATTTTTGCCTCCACAAATACACATAAACCTTTACACGAATTTTACGACCCAGGAACTCTTACCGTGACAAATACTTTTATTAGATTCACCGTAACGTTTCACACGCGAATGTATTAGTCTAGTGTAAACACTTTAGCAACAAATTCTTGTCAATTAACAAACTTAATTTTTATGTGATTTATCTATCGTTGCGAGTTTCTATAACCCGTGGAAAGAAACATAGTCTAAATGTCGATATTCTACGACAGCTCCAAAACTATGCAAAAGTTGGAAGTATTACTGTACTAAACAAACATTAAATAATGAAGATCAGTAGATTTCAAATTTGATTTTGGTACTGGAAAATTAAGTAGGTAAAACGCAGTCTTCAGAACTTAATGGTTTTGAAAATAAACTCAATAGTTCAAAAACTAAATTTCTCTTCTAACAATATCAAAATTTCACATATTTTATGCCAAACTACTGCCCAGCAATCCTACGAAACATTAAAAGCTATTATACTATTAATTATCATTGTTTTTTTTTGTATGACACAATAAATTATAAATTTTATTTTTATCCCATCTGGTGGGGGTGTTGTTTTTTCTCTCCATCAAACACATATTTTCTTTTAATAATTCACTTAAGTTTTTTGTAAAATTCACATTAGCTTAATGATTAGTATATAATAATTTGAATTTAAAACGTATTTATATTGTTTTTGTACGTTATTTGTTGGAACAAAATTTGTTTTGCATTTATATATATATATATATATATATATATATATATATATATATATATATATATATATATATATATATTCTTTTTAAACCACTGGATGTTTTATGTTGTCTGTTTCTAAATACATCTTTTTTTTAATTTTTAATTTTGCACGTTCATATTTAGCATATACTTAATTACGTCACCTCTTTAAATATTTAAAACAATATAAATTTTCCATTAAATATATTATAAAATGATGATACTATACCTATTTTTTGTTCTGTATAAAACCATAGAAAGAAATAACATTAACAATTATCTATCTGGACAATAGAAAAAAGAACACTGTAATTATTCGATTTATTATTTACAGTGAATTTGAAAATGGTAGAGAGAAATCAATTGTGTAATTTTGTAGTATAAAGAAGTCTATCCCGCCATCTTTAATAATATGTATTGATATTATACGATAGAAATTTATAATAGGTAACAATCGATTTTTATTAATCAAAAATTCTATTTTCTAATCATTATAACGATCTAGATTTAGTAGAATTGTTATGTGAAACAATAAATTTGGCATATTCTAATGGAATTTTGTTAAATTGAAGCCAAGTGTTTTGGTTGTCACATTCAATATTCCCCTCTTGTTATAAAATTAACGACGGCAATGATGACGGCGTCGTCGTCGTCGTCGTAGTCGTATACAATGACAACCATCACAATACAGACTGATTCATTCAACTGAAAACAGTACCAACTTTATAAAACTGAAAGAAGTTTCACATTTGATATTCCACATATGTAAATTTTCGTAATAATAAGAGTAATATATATATATATATATATATATATAAAGAGTTAAACTTTTCGTCACTAGATTTCGCCACTGATTAATATAAACATTATAAAACTTATTAATAAAATCGATAAATATAAGTGTTTATTCAATTTGAATTAAAGATGAACTATGAACCAACAATAGCATATTCAAACAGGAAAAAGTTGTTAATACAATGGAAAAACACAACAGGAAATATTGATAATTATTGTGTTTTCTATCAATAAAAATTCACCATCGAATTGGTAAAAAAATTAGAGGATTATTTAGAAAAAAATAATGAAAGAAACAAACAAAGCTATAAATATTACACCACCTCTCCCCACACGCACTCCATTTTTTTTGCGTACTGACTTTATTGTTATGAATGTGAAAAGAACGATTGTAAATTTGAAAATAAAATAAAATGTTAATAATATAAACTTACCGCCTCCAGAGAAACACCGGTTATCTGCCATGCCGCCAGCTTCTTTGGTGCTCCATTCGAACCTGTGTAGAAAAAATTAAAATAAAATAAGAATTATTATTATTATTATTATAAATAAATATTTGTTTTGTTTTTACTGAATTGAAATATATAAAAAATAATAATGGTAGATTATTTATAAGTAAATATTTTAAAATATCCTTCAATGTACGTGAAATATACTATGCTTATACATCTGTTATGTACATATAATTAAAATCAATATATCTGCATTTTCACCAATCTAGAACAAAATGGAAAAGAAAGACCGAGAAGGTATTGGTATAGAATCAATAAAATATACATAAATATACATATTTTTTTTGACAAAAATTATCATTAAAAACTAATCGATATGTCGACATCTTCTACTTGTCTTATCAGTCAAATGTACAAAAAAAATTTACCAAAAACTATCAATAGATCACGTGATTTCATTATTATACCACCACAAATAATGGCCTTGATTATAGTAATAACAATAATAAAACAAAAAAAATTAATTTACGATAATATAAATAATTATGTGTACATATTAAAATTACAAAAAATCTAAAGAAATTTTTTTTTTGTTGAATCTTAAAATTTCCACCATTTTTATTTGTGGAATTATTTATTAAACAAATACCTTTATTAATTTTCGAAATTAGTGTATAAACGAATTGAAAATTGAACGAATGACGCCTTGACAACTAATCGAAAATTAAATCGAAACTAGGAAATTATATAACTGCTATAAAAAATGTTGATATTTTATATTTGTTATTATATTTTTCATTTTATTAAAATAAAATTATATTTATAAATAGTGAAACTATCACAATAAACAATTTTCTAAAAAAAAACGAGAAAATTAGCGAACTGTGAGCAATTCTAACAATTACCCAAGATATAGTTCATCTACTTGAATTTGGATGACTTAACTTTAAAATTGTAAAAGCCACTGCCACGACATCTATACCAAATTTAATCGACATACAGAAAACAACGAAAGTAAATCTATCCTAAAAGGAGTAACGACAGATAAATGCATGTAAAAAGACATATTAGAGAGCTCTCATTAACAGAGAATAGTCTTTTTGGATATGTTTGAAAATAAGAGAATTATTTACGACCACCTGGACTTCTGTTAAAAGTCAAGTAAGTCAAGTCAAAATAGAGAATAAATACTGAGCAATCTTCTAACTAGATGATTATCTGTGGTTTTATTTAGAGACAATCAATTCAGTGTAGGTATAACACAGAAACAAAATGCAAAAATATGTTGTCAAACAGATAGACAAATATATTAAAAACATGTTTGTTGAGTATAGACGGTTAAAAAAATTACGTAAAAAAAACACGGAACTACAAATATTAGTTTTCGTACTACGTACTTATTGGCAATCCAATCGATTGAAATTTCGCATTTTCTTAATTGTTACGATTAAGTATTCTTCGTCTATTTTAATTCAGTCCACGTAACATGGAAGATAGCAGAACAATCGATTTGATTAAATGGCGTTGGCGCATTTTGTTCCTAGCTTTTATTAAACAAATAGTCTGTAGTCCCTTAATTGGCCCTCTATGACAACCATAATTATAGTTTCTTAACTATTTAATAGTTTTGCAGAGCCTTACCGACATAATTACAAAAGAAAGAGTCTCTGAGGATATAGTTTTATCAGTAGTGGACTAAATTTTGGTAATTAGTGGATTATTAAACATTTACACGTACAATTTTACATCTGGTTACGATCCTAAAAATAAATAGTCAATGAATTTGCGGTTGAGAGGTTTTTATGAGCTTTTAAACCAAATATGAACTTACTATAAGGAATGTTACTTTCTTGCATGATTCTACACACACACAGACATTATCCTCAGAAAGAATATTTAATTGAAAGCCAAGCAGAATTCGATGAATAAGTAATTAACGATATACTACTATTCTAACTACAATAAGTTTGAAATTCGGAGGTATTTTAAATCCAATAGCTTTACACAACGACAAACTAAAGTTTGTGATTCTGTTATGTAGCTAAATACCGCCATAAGTTGTTATGTAAGGTACGATAAATAAAAATAGGAACATTACGAAAATCAAATGTGGATGAAACAAATTTTCTAATGAATTTATAATATGTCGTGTCGTAAAGAATATCGAAAAACATACATAATAATTAAAAAAAAACGTTTACGATTCCTTGAAGAAGAGGGTAGTCTAAAACTATTTTATGTCGCGAAACACCTTCAAACGATGAAATGTTGCGTAACATTTGATCCGCCTATTGTCATGAATTTAGTCCCTAATCGGAAATAAGAATAATACGTCAAGCACTGGTCTTTAAATCGACAATAATCGATCAAGAAAACTAGAAGAGACAAAATAATACAAAATAATAGAAAATTTTCCAAAATACCCAGAAGAACGTTTTTCAGGGTTTTCTTTGAAAAATCCATGTTATATAACTTTAATGTTCCCAATAGAAAACATACGTTTAATTCTACTGTGATTTACGTAGGCATTCGTTATTAGCGAATTAGCTCTGTCTCTATATGTCAATCGATAGTCAAGCCGACCAAATTGAAGTGGATCGCATATACTAGGGAAAAGGGGGCAAAGTGGGCCCCTTAAGAATAATAATCATAAAATTAATAATTTGTTATACGCGTTTACTTTTGTTTAGACCCTTGATGCTTATTTTCACATTATTATGCTGCGTCCATTGAAATTAAAAAATCGAAAATTTAGGGCAAAGTGGGCCCCCAAAAAAATTTCGTAATTGACATGTTTTTTCTGTATGATTCATGTGCCGATGTTCACGACAAAGTTGTGCGAAACTACACGTGTGATATGTACAAATAGATAACTATAAAACAATTGTATTTCAATAATTTAAACAATCATTGTAATAGTTTGCTGCGATATAGCTTTGTAACTTAATTTTATTATCTGTAACTTTCTTAATAAATTATATTCAATGAACAGTTTTGGTGGTCCATTTTACTCCTCATCATATAAGAAATTTCAAAAAGCTTATTATCCACCCAAATTTTTTGACTTATTGAAAATTTTAAGAGGCCCACTTTGCCCCCATATTTTTTGAAGTTTTGAAAATTTTAAGGGCCCACTTTGCCCCCTCCTCCCCTACATATTTAGGTATTTCCAAAATTTTATTATTAAAAATTAAAACTTTATTTTTAAATACACGCATTATAAGCAACTTATCGTTTCTCTTTTACTGATAACAGTGATTATTTATCAAAAATTACTAAAATAATATCAAAATTAGGAGTATGTTATTTTACTTTGAACATTAATACAGGTCAGGATTTTCATGTAATACAAATAAAGTAGAAATCTGTAAAATCAACCGAGACGAACAGAAAAAAAGAAAACAGCCAACTTTATACATGTGAAATGTAAAATTTTCGATGTATTCAAGGGCCAAAATGGAGCCTTCATCTATGTATAAAAACATTCTCTAATGTACAGTCAACACCAAAAGTTCATTTCTACTGAAGACATGTATAACCCAGACGACACAACAACACAAACGGTATAAAATAGACAGAATCAATGCAACAACATATGTATATGTATAAAGTATACATATCTACCAACAACAACAACAACAACTAAACAACACACACACCTGGCATCCTAAAATTAAATATGGCCTACTTAGACGTCGATTCGTCCGTCCATCCCACGGAAATATCATTTAGACGTAATTAAATATGAATTTATCAACGATCTGTAGGTGGAACAGAAAAAATGGCAATCGATCAAAATGATAAAAAACTAAAAAATTTACACAAAAAAAAATAAAACGCAAAATTGAGGAAAAAATTCTATAAATTATAGAAACTTTCTTCGTTACCTAATTAGATAAATTAATTGATGAAAAAAGTCTATTAATCTGATCACGTGATACACCTTTTTGATAATTTTAGCGAACATAATTATAGTGGAAGTGTCTACAGGAACGACAATTAATATTTTGGATACTAATTGATATTCAATTGTTTCCATAGTTGCCTAGATTGTTTGTGTTTTTCTACAATTTACCAAAAAATTATTCTATTTCAATACAGTAAAACTGAATGCAAATCATACTAATTAACCTACATATTGGAGGATTAATAGCAAATATATAAATGGATTTGTTTGTATTTGAGAGAAAGAAACTCACCTTTTTCGATTCACACGATTCCAGGACGATGATATTGTCCTGTAAAAATTTTAAAATAATCGGAACTATTATCCGACATATGATCGTAATAATGATGATGATGATGATGGTGATGATGTTGGCATTCCCGAAATTAATTGAATTTACAACAATTTAAAAAAAATTGTTTGTTTTTTTCAATTTTTTTTTCAAGAATCGGTTAAATTACAATTCACAAGAGAAAAACCGTGGAGAAAGATGGCGACCGCCCGCCAGTTGGATTATTTTCTTTCACGGTCATTTCGGCCTTCGATACACGATGCAGAATTTACAACACAATTTGTGTAGAATATCAAACCACTATTATTATTATTAGTTAACGTCTAATATTCCTCCGTTTTCAAACAAAAATAAAAACGAGAATCATCCAAACTACTTAAATGTTGTTTAAATATTAACACAAAACATACACAATTTTTGTTAGAATAATGTTCTCTTATTTTATTTATTTTTTAATGGACATAAATAAGGTCCAGACACACTTGTATTAGTTGAACCGTACCGACAAAGTTGACATGCGTTCACCGACAATCACACAGATTGATCTACTTTGTAAATGTTGTTTTGCATAGAGAGAGGATAGCAGGATGTAAAGGCAGCATAACAAGCGAGTTGTATTATGTGCATATGAATTGTTCAACGACGTACGTAAGTGACAGGCCTATCGGGAAATCGGCTGTTGAACAGTGGGAAAATAAACAAACTATTATACCGGCTCACTAGCGCGCGAAACCGCCCTCTGTTTATACGGCACCCACAAAAAAAAATTTATATGTATATATATATATATATATATATATATATATAGCCCAATTTATTTAATTTTCACGATCACCCACATCAATTATAATAAACCACATATTATTAACAATTCCCTAATGAAACCGATGGACAAATAAAGGTAAAGTCCACCAACAACACATGGACAACGCGCAATAATCATTAATCAACCCAATTAGGTAATTAGACACTAATCCACCTGAAACTGCCAAATACTAATCATTGATATTTAAAAGAAACTTAAAAATCGTCAATTAATCAACAATAATCAACACACCGCTAATTAATACGTCATGATTATTAAACAGAAGACAATCAATTATAACGCAACATACTTGATCTAATTTTAATTATGATCAAACAAATACTCCGCTAATTATCAGAAAATGGTATTTTTCGGAGAAAAAAATTCAACTTTCATTTTGTTTTGTTTAGTTTTTTGTTTGATTACTACAAATAATGATTGGCGAAAAAAAATTCCATCATTTTATTTTAAAAATATCATTACGACGAAATTAGTCAAATTGCCTCAATTTAATTGGTTGAGAGTACCGACACCAGATGGCATCACATTACTGTTTGTTGATGTTGATGTTGTTTGACGACCGCGTGGTTTCATGACGTCACCATTAAATCCCCTTCGGCGCATAGCACACTTGTCACGTAAATTTATTTTGTTGTATAATAATATATAAAGGATATTCGGACAATTGTTTCCGGTAGATTTCGCCCGGTAAATTACGATTTTTTTTCGCTTATTTGAAAAGATCAATAAATGAATTGATGGAATTATCGAAAAAATTTGGTATTTCTATAAAGAAAAGTCAACATTTTTGATGGTTTTTATCAATGTTGTCGATTACTTACTTCTATCAAATAAATTGGGAATTAAATACGATTATTGAATGAAAGATGTTTGTTAGTTTATTGAATTTGGTTCTTTGGAAACTCAATTTTTGTTAATTGTTAAATTTATTTGTTAATTTGCGTTTATTTTCGTTGTAATTGGTACTGAAAGAATAACCAATTCTTGGAACACATATTTTCTAAATTTTTGTATTTTCGAGAATGTAATCAAAAATTGCTTGAAATTATTGAATCAGGACCGGCTTGATAAAGTTGTCAAAATTCTAGAGTGCCAAATCATATTCGATTTTGGATTTAAGAGGTTCTCCGCTCAATAATTTAAAACATGGTTGAATCTCAATAGCCCAATCCCTTTAACAGTTATTTTAAGGCCTCCAAATTTGATAGACGTCTTCATATGCTTCTACAGAAATTTTCATTTTTGCTTATTTCTTTATTTAAGCGTAAAATATTATTTTTTAGTGAGGGATACCAGTGAATCTCACCTATTTCGAGAGAGCGGAGAGCGCTCTTATACAGGAGGGTAATTGCCGCTATTAAGATGAGATATAACAACCCCCAAGAATCTTAAAGGCATTACTTCGAAGACAACTCACTTATGTAAATAATTATGGAATTACAAGTGTTAACTAAATAGACGACGACAAAACGGTTGCTATAGAGAGGTGGATGCAATAACAGACTCGGCCACCCTAACCACAGGGCTAAGTGGGCGCCAACCTTTTGAGGCGGCAATTCTGCTTACACTGAAATCAGTATGATGGCTCGACCAGAAATTTATATTTTGTGTATTGGTAAAATAGTTCTTAAACTTTTTACCGCCCTGGTGGAACTATTTCTCTGAATATCACTTTTAAAAGTCTTATTTTCTCTGAGAAACTTTGAAAAACTCTTATTAAGTAGGATTTTTACAAAATTTCGGACTCTTCTAGAAGAGATATTCAGAATTTTTTTTGCTCCGCTAGTTCTTTTAACTCTGAATAACTCTTCTAGAACAGTCCGAAGCTTTGTAGAAAATCCGACTTTTTCACAGGTTTTCAGACTTCATAACACTTTTTCCGAGTGTTTAATGTTTCTCAGGGAAAATAAGACTTTTAAAAGTGTCATACAGTTTTCTTCAGAGAAATATTTCCACTAGGACGGTGACCCCGATTCTGCTTTCTCTCCCGTGTATTGTCTTAAGATTAGGGGCGCATTATTGTTAGTAGCCCACAGGCACCAAATACCTTAAGACGGCCCTGAGCAGAGAGAAATTTCAACGAAAAAAAAACAAAACGCTCATGACTAGTTTATTGTTATTTTCCGATATTTACCACATTATTGAATAATGAACTTGTAATTGTTGTGGAATAGAATTTTCTTTATAAAATTACACATTAAATAACAGCCAAATTATAAATTTTTTACATCATAGAAATCACAAATGTAAGTACACAAAAGCTAAAATATGTTTATAACAAATTCCTATTCGAAATTTACACTTATTTTTTTTATAAGAAAATAAAAGTTTCTACAAAATAAATCAGTCATTGTATATATGGAAAATGAAACAATAATTTTCCCATATTTATTCTATAACTTTTCTAATTAATAATCTAGGAACAAGTGGAATGATTTCAATTATAACAAAATAAATAACACATTCAAAAAAAAAGCAACAATCAAACAAAACTAGTCTTTAAACTGTATAAATTTCACCCGTTTGATGATTATTTTCTTCATTATTATCGTCTATATTGCCATTACTGAAATTGTCATTTTCCGTTATCATATCTTGATCTAAAGATTCATTATCTGGTAGGGCTTCTACAGCTCTCTGTATAGGTTCAGGACTGACTAACAGGTTACTCCACCAATTTGAAAACGCACCTTTAGCTTGTGAAATTGCACCACCTGAATAATATCAGTTTTAAAACTTAATTTCTATCAAAAGAAAATAAAAAATAAATATTATTCTAACCGACTGCTTTACTAGTTGTTGCAACAGCACGTCCAGTACTAACCATAGCTTGATTCAATTTCCTTCCACCATCCGTATTATTCATTGTACTGGAAATTCATGGAAAAATTAACAAAACAAATATTGATTTAAAATTAAATAACAATTACTGTGTTAAGCGTAATTTCATATCAGCTACTGATAATTGTCCAGCAAAAGGATGGCCAGGATTTACATCTAAAATACCCGGATTTATTTTGAATGTTTTGACGATAAATACAGACTAAATTTGTCTAAATCTATCGTAATTGTTGAAAATTCTCGATTAAATAGCAGTAAAACGACAAATATTCGCTCAAACAGCGATATTTTGAATGTTTTGACGATAAATACTGACTAAATTCGTTTAAATCTATCGTAATTGTTGAAAATTCCTGATTAAATCGCAGTATATCGACAAATATTCGGTCAAACTGCGATATTTTGAATGTTTTGACGATAAATACAGACTAAATTTGTCTAAATCTATCGTAATTGTTGAAATTTCTCGATTAAATAGCAGTAAAACGACAAATATTCGCTCAAACAGCGATATTTTGAATGTTTTGACGACAAATACTGACTAAATTCGCCTAAATCTATCGTATTTGCTGAAAATTTTTGATTAAATCGCAGTAAAACGACAAATATTTGCTCAAACAGCGATATTTTGAATGTTTTGACGATAAATACTGACTAAATTCGTCTAAATCTATCGTAATTGTTGAATATGCCCGATTAAATTGCAATAAAACGACAAATAATCGGTCAAACAGCGATATTTTGAATGTTTTGACGATAAATACAGACTTAATCCGTCTAAATCTATCGTAATTGTTGAAAATTCACAATTAAATCGCAGTAAAACGACAAATATTCGCTCAAACAGCGATATTTTGAATGTTTTGTCGATAAATACAGACTAGATTCGTCTAGATCTATCGTAAATGTTGGAAATTCCTGATTAAATCGCATTAAAACGACAAATATTTGCTCAAACAGTGATATTTTGAATGTTTTGACAATAAATACTGACTAAATTTGTCTAAATCTATCGTAATAGTTGAATATTCCTGATTAAATCGCAGTAAAACGATAAACATTTGCTCAAACAGCGATATTTTGAATGTTTTGACGATAAATACAGACTAAACTCGTCTAGATCTATCGTAATTGTTGAAAATTCCTGTTTAAATCGCAGTAACACGACAAATATTTGGTCAAACTGCGATATTTTGAATGTTTTGACGATAAATACAGACTAAATCTGTCTAAATCTATCGTAATTGTTAAAAATTCCTGATTAAATCGCAGTAAAACGACAAATATTGGCTCAAACAGCGATATTTGAATGTTTTGACGATAAATACTAGACTACATTTGCCTAAATCCATCGTAATTGTTGGAAATTCCTGATTAAATCGCAGTAAAACGACAAATATTCGCTCAAACAGCGATATTTTGAATGTTTTGACGATATATACAGACTAAATTCGTCTAAATCTATCGTAATTGTTGAAAATTCTCGATTAAATGGCAGTAAAACGACAAATATTCGCTCAAACAGCGATATTTTGAATGTTTTGACGACTAAATACTGACTAAATTCGTCTAAATCTATCGTAATTGTTGAAAATTCTTGATTAAATCGCAGTAAAACGACAAATATTTGCTCAAACAGCGATATTTTGAATGTTTTGACGATTAATACTGACTAAATTCGTCTAAATCTATCGTAATTGTTGAAAATTCCTGATTAAATCGCAGTAAAACGACAAATATTCGGTCAAACAGCGATATTTTGAATGTTTTGACGATAAATACAGACTAAACTCGTCTAGATCTATCGTAATTGTTGAAAATTCATGTTTAAATCGCAGTAAAACGACAAATATTTGGTCAAACTGCGATATTTTGAATGTTTTGACGATAAATACAGACTAAATTTGTCTAAATCTATCGTAATTGTTAAAAATTCCTGATTAAATCGCAGTAAAACGACAAATATTGGCTCAAACAGCGATATTTGAATGTTTTGACGATAAATACAGACTACATTTGCCTAAATCCATCGTAATTGTTGAAAATTCCTGATTAAATCGCAGTAAAACGACAAATATTCGCTCAAACAGCGATATTTTGAATGTTTTGACAATAAATACAGACTAAATCCGTCTAAATCTATCGTAATTGTTGAAATTTCCTGATTAAATCGCAGTAAAACGACAAATATTTGCTCAAACAGCAAGATTTTGAATGTTTTGACGATAAAATACAGACTTAATTCGTCTAGATCTATCGTAATTGTTGAAAATTCTCCATTAAATAGCAGTAAAACGACAAATATTTGCTCAAACAGCGATATTTTGAATGTTTCGACGATTAATACTGACTAAATTCGTCTAAATCTATCGTATTTGCTGAAAATTTCTGATTAAATCGCAGTAAAACGACAAATATTTGCTCAAACAGCGATATTTTGAATGTTTTGACGATAAATACTGACTAAATTCGTCTAAATCTATCGTAATTGTTGAAAATTCCTGATTAAATCGCAGTAAAACGACAAATATTGGCTCAAACAGCGATATTTTGAATGTTTTGACGATAAATACAGACTACATTTGCCTAAATCTATCGTAATTGTTAAAATTCCTGATTAAATCGCAGTAAAACGACAAATATTCGCTCAAACAGCGATATTTTGAATGTTTTGACAATAAATACAGACTAAATTCGTCTAAATCTATCGTAATTGTTGAAATTTCCTGATTAAATCGCAGTAAAACGACAAATATTTGCTCAAACAGCGATATTTTGAATGTTTTGACGATAAATACAGACTTAATTCGTCTAGATCTATCGTAATTGTTGAAAATTCTCGATTAAATAGCAGTAAAACGACAAATATTTGCTCAAACAGCGATATTTTGAATGTTTTGACGACTAAATACTGACTAAATTTGCCTAAATCTATCGTATTTGCTGAAAATTTCTGATTAAATCGCAGTAAAACGACAAATATTTGCTCAAACAGCGATATTTTGAATGTTTTGACGATAAATACTGACTAAATTTGCCTAAATCTATCGTAATTGTTGAAAATTCCTGATTAAATCGCAGTAAAACGACAAATATTCGCTCAAACAGCGATATTTTGAATGTTTTGACGATAAATACAGACTAAATTCGTCTAAATCTATCGTAATTGTTGAAAATTCCTGATTAAATCGCAGTAAAACGACAAATATTTGCTCAAACAGCGATATTTTGAATGTTTTGACGATAAATACAGACTAAATTCTGTCTAGATCTATCGTAATTGTTGAAAATTCTCCGATTAAATCGCAGTAAAACGACAAATATTTGCTCAAACAGCGATATTTTGAATGTTTTGACGATAAATACTGACTAAATTTGTCTAAATCTATCGTAATTGTTGAAAATTCCTGATTAAATCGCAGTAAAACGACAAATATTCGCTCAAACAGCAATATTTTGAATGTTTTGACGATAAATACTGACTAAATTCGTCTAAATCTATCGTAATTGTTGAAAATTCATGATTAAATCGCAGTAAAACGACAAATATTTGCGTCAAACAGCGATATTTTGAATGTTTTGACGATAAATACTGACTAAATTTGTCTAAATCTATCGTAATTGTTGAAAATCTCCTGATTAAATCGCAGTAAAACGACAAATACTCGGTCAAACAGCGATATTTTGAAAGTTTTGACGATAAATACAGACTAAATTCGTCTATATCTATCGTAATTGTTGGAAATTCCTGATTAAATCGCAGTAAAACGACAAATATTCGGCTCAATCAGCGATATTTTCAATGTTTAGACGATAAATACAGACTTAATTCGTCTGAATCTATCGTAATTGTTAAAGATTCCTGATTAAATCGCAGTAAAACGACAAATACTCGCTCATACAGCGATATGTTGAATGTTTTGACAATAAATACTGACTAAATTCGTCTAAATCTATCGTAATTGTTGAAAATTCTTGATTAAATCGCAGTAAAACGACAAATATTTGCTCAAACCGCGATATTTATAATGTTTTGACAATAAATACAGACTAAATTCGTCTAAATCTATCGTACTTGTTGAAAATTCCTGATCAAATCGCAGTAAAACGACAAATATCCGCTCAAACAGCAATATTTTGAATGTTTTGACAATAAATACTGACTAAATATGTCTAAATCTATCGCAATTGTTGAAAATTCGCGATTAAATCGCAGTAAAACGATATATAAACGCTCATACATCGATATTTTGAATGTTTTGACGATAAGTACAGACTAAATGCGTCTAAATCTATCGTAATTGTTGAAAATTTCCCATTAAATCGCAGGAAAACGACAAATATTCGCTAAAACAGCGATATTTTGAATGTTTTGACGACAAATACTGACTAAATTCGTCTAAATCTATCGTATTTGTTGAAAATTCCTGATTAAATCGCAGTAAAACGACAAATATTTGCTCAAACAGCGATATTTTGAAAGTTTTGACGATAAATACTGACTAAATTCGTCTAAATCTATCGTAGTTGTTGAAAATTCCTGATTAAATCGCAGTAAAACGACAAATATTTGCTCAAACAGCGATATTTTGAATGTTTTGACGATAGATACAGACTACATTCGTCTAGATCTATCGTAATTGTTGAAAATTCCTGATTAAATCGCAGTAAAACGACAAATATTTGCTCAAACAACGATATTTTGAATGTTTTGACGATATATACTGACTAAATTCGTTGAAATCTATCGTAATTGTTGAGAATTCCTGATTAAATCGCAGTAAAACGACAAATATTTGCTCAAACAGCGATATTTTGAATGTTTTAACGATAATATACTGACTAAATTCGTGTCTAAATCTATCGTAATTGTTGAAAATTCCTGATTAAATCGCAGTAAAACGACAAATATTCGCTCAAACAGCGATATTTTGAATGTTTTGACGATAAATACAGACTAAATTCGTCTAGATCTATCGTAATTGTTGAAAATTCATGATTAAATCGCAGTAAAACGACAAATATTTGCTCAAACAGCGATATTTTGAATGTTTTGACGATAAATACTGACTAAATTTGTCTAAATCTATCGTAATTGTTGAAAATTCCTGATTAAATCGCAGTAAAACGACAAATATTTGCTCAAACAGCGATATTTTGAATGTTTTGACGATAAATACTGACTAAATTTGCCTAAATCTATCGTATTTGCTGAAAATTTTTGATTAAATCGCAGTAAAACGACAAATATTTGCTCAAACAGCGATATTTTGAATGTTTTGACGATAAATACTGACTAAATTCGTCTAAATCTATCGTAATTGTTGAAAATTCCTGATTAAATCGCAGTAAAACGACAAATATTCGGTCAAACAGCGATATTTTGAATGTTTTGACGATAAATACAGACTAAACTCGTCTAGATCTATCGTAATTGTTGAAAATTCATGTTTAAATCGCAGTAAAACGACAAATATTTGGTCAAACTGCGATATTTTGAATGTTTTGACGATAAATACAGACTAAATTTGTCTAAATCTATCGTAATTGTTGAAAATTCCTGATTAAATCGCAGTAAAACGACAAATATTTGCTCAAACAGCGATATTTTGAATGTTTTGACAATAAATACAGACTAAATCCGTCTAAATCTATCGTAATTGTTGAAATTTCCTGATTAAATCGCAGTAAAACGACAAATATTTGCTCAAACAGCAAGATTTTGAATGTTTTGACGATAAATACAGACTAAATTCGTCTAGATCTATCGTAATTGTTGAAAATTCATGCATTAAATCGCAGTAAAACGACAAATATTTGCTCAAACAGCGATATTTTGAATGTTTTGACGATAAATACTGACTAAATTTGTCTAAATCTATCGTAATTGTTAAAAATTCCTGATTAAATCGCAGTAAAACGACAAATACTCGGTCAAACAGCGATATTTTGAAAGTTTTGACGATAAATACAGACTAAATTCGTCTATATCTATCGTAATTGTTGGAAATTCCTGATTAAATCGCAGTAAAACGACAAATATTGGCTCAATCAGCGATATTTTCAATGTTTAGACGATAAATACAGACTTAATTCGTCTGAATCTATCGTAATTGTTAAAGATTCCTGATTAAATCGCAGTAAAACGACAAATACTCGCTCATACAGCGATATGTTGAATGTTTTGACAATAAATACTGACTAAATTCGTCTAAATCTATCGTAATTGTTGAAAATTCTTGATTAAATCGCAGTAAAACGACAAATATTTGCTCAAACCGCGATATTTATAATGTTTTGACAATAAATACAGACTAAATTCGTCTAAATCTATCGTACTTGTTGAAAATTCCTGATCAAATCGCAGTAAAACGACAAATATCCGCTCAAACAGCAATATTTTGAATGTTTTGACAATAAATACTGACTAAATATGTCTAAATCTATCGCAATTGTTGAAAATTGCGATTAAATCGCAGTAAAACGATATATAAACGCTCATACATCGATATTTTGAATGTTTTGACGATAAGTACAGACTAAATGCGTCTAAATCTATCGTAATTGTTGAAAATTCCCCATTAAATCGCAGGAAAACGACAAATATTCGCTAAAACAGCGATATTTTGAATGTTTTGACGACAAATACTGACTAAATTCGTCTAAATCTATCGTATTTGTTGAAAATTCCTGATTAAATCGCAGTAAAACGACAAATATTTGCTCAAACAGCGATATTTTGAAAGTTTTGACGATAAATACTGACTAAATTCGTCTAAATCTATCGTAGTTGTTGAAAATTCCTGATTAAATCGCAGTAAAACGACAAATATTTGCTCAAACAGCGATATTTTGAATGTTTTGACGATAAATACAGACTACATTCGTCTAGATCTATCGTAATTGTTGAAAATTCCTGATTAAATCGCAGTAAAACGACAAATATTCGCTCAAACAACGATATTTTGAATGTTTTGACGATATATACTGACTAAATTCGTCTGAAATCTATCGTAATTGTTGAAAATTCCTGATTAAATCGCAGTAAAACGACAAATATTTGCTCAAACAGCGATATTTTGAATGTTTTAACAATAAATACTGACTAAATTCGTCTAAATCTATCGTAATTGTTGAAAATTCCTGATTAAATCGCAGTAAAACGACAAATATTCGGTCAAACAGCGATATTTTGAATGTTTTGACGATAAATACTGACTAAACTCGTCTAGATCTATCGTAATTGTTAAAAATTTATGATTAAATCGCAGTAAAACGACAAATATTTGCTCAAACAGCGATATTTTGAATGTTTTGACGATAGATACAGACTAAATTCGTCTAGATCTATCGTAATTGTTGAAAATTCCTGATTAAATCGCAGTAAAACGACAAATATTTGCTCAAACAACGATATTTTGAATGTTTTGACGATATATACTGACAAAATTCGCCTAAATCTATCGTATTTGCTGAAAATTTTTGATTAAATCGCAGTAAAACGACAAATATTCGCTCATACATCGATATTTTGAATGTTTTGACGATAAGTACAGACTAAATGCGTCTAAATCTATCGTAATTGTTGAAAATTCTCCATTAAATCGCAGGAAAACGACAAATATTCGCTAAAACAGCGATATTTTGAATGTTTTGACGACAAATACTGACTAAATTCGTCTAAATCTATCGTATTTGTTGAAAATTCCTGATTAAATCGCAGTAAAACGACAAATATTTGCTCAAACAGCGATATTTTGAAAGTTTTGACGATAAATACTGACTAAATTCGTCTAAATCTATCGTAGTTGTTGAAAATTCCTGATTAAATCGCAGTAAAACGACAAATATTTGCTCAAACAGCGATATTTTGAATGTTTTGACGATAGATACAGACTACATTCGTCTAGATCTATCGTAATTGTTGAAAATTCCTGATTAAATCGCAGTAAAACGACAAATATTTGCTCAAACAACGATATTTTGAATGTTTTGACGATATATACTGACTAAATTCGTTGAAATCTATCGTAATTGTTGAGAATTCCTGATTAAATCGCAGTAAAACGACAAATATTTGCTCAAACAGCGATATTTTGAATGTTTTAACAATAAATACTGACTAATTTTGTATAATTCTATCGTAATTGTTGAATATTCCTGATTAAATCGCAGTAAAACGACAAATATTTGCTCAAACACCGATATTTTGAGTGTTTTGACAATAAATACTGACTAAATTTGTCTAATTCTATCGTAATTGTTGAATATTCCTGATTAAATCGCAGTAAAACGATAAACATTTGCTCAAACAGCGATATTTTGAATGTTTTGACGATAAATACAGACTAAATTCGTCTAGATCTATCGTAATTGTTGAAAATTCCTGATTAAATCGCAGTAAAACGACAAATATTTGCTCAAACAGCGAAATTTTGAATGTTTTGACGATAAATACTGACTAAATTTGTTTAAATCTATCGTAATTGTTGAAAATTCCTGATTATATCGCAGTAAAACGACAAATATTCGGTCAAACTGCGATATTTTGAATGTTTTGACGATAAATACAGACTAAATTTGTCTAAATCTATCGTAATTGTTGAAAATTCTCGATTAAATAGCAGTAAAACGACAAATATTCGCTCAAACAGCGATATTTTGAATGTTTTGACGATAAATACTGACTAAATTCGTTTAAATCTATCGTAATTGTTGAAAATTCCTGATTAAATCGCAGTATATCGACAAATATTCGGTCAAACTGCGATATTTTGAATGTTTTGACGATAAATACAGACTAAATTTGTCTAAATCTATCGTAATTGTTGAAATTTCTCGATTAAATAGCAGTAAAACGACAAATATTCGCTCAAACAGCGATATTTTGAATGTTTTGACGACAAATACTGACTAAATTCGCCTAAATCTATCGTATTTGCTGAAAATTTTTGATTAAATCGCAGTAAAACGACAAATATTTGCTCAAACAGCGATATTTTGAATGTTTTGACGATAAATACTGACTAAATTCGTCTAAATCTATCGTAATTGTTGAAAATGCCCGATTAAATTGCAATAAAACGACAAATAATCGGTCAAACAGCGATATTTTGAATGTTTTGACGATAAATACAGACTTAATCCGTCTAAATCTATCGTAATTGTTGAAAATTCACAATTAAATCGCAGTAAAACGACAAATATTCGCTCAAACAGCGATATTTTGAATGTTTTGTCGATAAATACAGACTAGATTCGTCTAGATCTATCGTAATTGTTGGAAATTCCTGATTAAATCGCATTAAAACGACAAATATTTGCTCAAACAGTGATATTTTGAATGTTTTGACAATAAATACTGACTAAATTCGTCTAAATCTATCGTAATAGTTGAATATTCCTGATTAAATCGCAGTAAAACGATAAACATTTGCTCAAACAGCGATATTTTGAATGTTTTGACGATAAATACAGACTAAACTCGTCTAGATCTATCGTAATTGTTGAAAATTTATGTTTAAATCGCAGTAAAACGACAAATATTTGGTCAAACTGCGATATTTTGAATGTTTTGACGATAAATACAGACTAAATTTGTCTAAATCTATCGTAATTGTTAAAAATTCCTGATTAAATCGCAGTAAAACGACAAATATTGGCTCAAACAGCGATATTTGAATGTTTTGACGATAAATACAGACTAAATTCGCCTAAATCTATCGTAATTGTTGGAAATTCCTGATTAAATCGCAGTAAAACGACAAATATTTGCTCAAACATCAATATTTTGAATGTTTTGACGATATATACAGACTTAATTCGTCTAGATCTATCGTAATTGTTGAAAATTCTCCATTAAATGGCAGTAAAACGACAAATATTCGCTCAAACAGCGATATTTTGAATGTTTCGACGACTAATACTGACTAAATTCGACTAAATTATCGTATTTGCTGAAAATTTTTGATTAAATTGCAGTAAAACGACAAATATTTGCTCAAACAGCGATATTTTGAATGTTTTGACGATTAATACTGACTAAATTCGTCTAAATCTATCGTATTTGTTGAAAATTCCCGATTAAATCGCAATAAAACGACAAATATTCGGTCAAACAGCGATATTTTGAATGTTTTGACGATAAATACAGACTAAATTCGTCTAAATCTATCGTAATTGTTGAAAATTCATGTTTAAATCGCAGTAAAACGACAAATATTTGGTCAAACTGCGATATGTTGAATGTTTTGACGATAAATACAGACTAAATTTGTCTAAATCTATCGTAATTGTTAAAAATTCCTGATTAAATCGCAGTAAAACGACAAATATTGGCTCAAACAGCGATATTTGAATGTTTTGACGATAAATACAGACTACATTTGCCTAAATCCATCGTAATTGTTGAAAATTCCTGATTAAATCGCAGTAAAACGACAAATATTCGCTCAAACAGCGATATTTTGAATGTTTTGACGAATAAATACAGACTAAATCCGTCTAAATCTATCGTAATTGTTGAAATTTCCTGATTAAATCGCAGTAAAACGACAAATATTTGCTCAAACATCAAGATTTTGAATGTTTTGACGATAAATACAGACTTAATTCGTCTAGATCTATCGTAATTGTTGAAAATTCTCCATTAAATAGCAGTAAAACGACAAATATTTGCTCAAACAGCGATATTTTGAATGTTTCGACGACTAATACTGACTAAATTCGCCTAAATCTATCGTATTTGCTGAAAATTTTTGATTAAATCGCAGTAAAACGACAAATATTTGCTCAAACAGCGATATTTTGAATGTTTTGACGATTAATACTGACTAAATTCGTCTAAATCTATCGTAATTGTTGAAAATTCCCGATTAAATCGCAATAAAACGACAAATATTCGGTCAAACAGCGATATTTTGAATGTTTTGACGATAAATACAACTAAACTCGTCTAGATCTATCGTAATTGTTGAAAATTCATGTTTAAATCGCAGTAAAACGACAAATATTTGGTCAAACTGCGATATGTTGAATGTTTTGACGATAAATACAGACTAAATTTGTCTAAATCTATCGTAATTGTTAAAAATTCCTGATTAAATCGCAGTAAAACGACAAATATTGGCTCAAACAGCGATATTTTGAATGTTTTGACGATAAATACAGACTAAATTCGTCTAAATCTATCGTAATTGTTGAAAATTCCTGATTAAATCGCAGTAAAACGACAAATATTTGCTCAAACAGCGATATTTTGAATGTTTTGACGATAAATACAGACTAAATTCGTCTAAATCTATCGTAATTGTTGAAAATTCCTGATTAAATCGCAGTAAAACGACAAATATTTGCTAAAACAGCGATATTTTGAATGTTTTGACGATAAATACAGACTAAACTCGTCTAGATCTATCGTAATTGTTGAAAATTTCATGTTTAAATCGCAGTAAAACGACAAATATTCGGTCAAACTGCGATATTTTGAATGTTTTGACGATAAATACAGACTAGATTCGTCTAAATCTATCGTAATTGTTAAAAATTCCTGATTAAATCGCAGTAAAACAACAAATATTCGCTCAAACAGCAATATTTTGAATGTTTTGACGACAAATACAGACTAAATTCGTCTAGATCTATCGTACTTGTTGAAATTCCTGATTAAATCGCAGTAAAACAACAAATATTTGCTCAAACAGCGATATTTTGAATGTTTTGACGATTAATACTGACTAAATTCGTCTAAATCTATCGTAATTGTTGAAAATTCCCGATTAAATCGCAATAAAATGACAAATATTTGGTCAAACAGCGATATTTTGAATGTTTTGACGATAAATACAGACTAAACTCGTCTAGATCTATCGTAATTGTTGAAAATTTATGTTTAAATCGCAGTAAAACGACAAATATTAGGTCAAACTGCGATATTTTGAATGTTTTGACGATAAATACAGACTACATTTGCCTAAATCCATCGTAATTGTTGAAAATTCCTGATTAAATCGCAGTAAAACGACAAATATTTGCTCAAACAGCGATATTTTGAATGTTTTGACAATAAATACAGACTAAATCCGTCTAAATCTATCGTAATTGTTGAAATTTCCTGATTAAATCGCAATAAAATGACAAATATTTGGTCAAACAGCGATATTTTGAATGTTTTGACGATAAATACAGACTAAACTCGTCTAGATCTATCGTAATTGTTGAAAATTTATGTTTAAATCGCAGTAAAACGACAAATATTAGGTCAAACTGCGATATTTTGAATGTTTTGACGATAAATACAGACTAGATTTGTCTAAATCTATCGTAATTGTTAAAAATTCCTGATTAAATCGCAGTAAAACAACAAATATTCGCTCAAACAGCAATATTTTGAATGTTTTGACGACAAATACAGACTAAATTCGTCTAGATCTATCGTACTTGTTGAAAATTCCTGATTAAATCGCAGTAAAACAACAAATATTTGCTCAAACAGCGATATTTTGAATGTTTTGACGATTAATACTGACTAAATTCGTCTGAAATCTATCGTAATTGTTGAAAATTCCGATTAAATCGCAATAAAATGACAAATATTTGGTTAAACAGCGATATTTTGAATGTTTTGACGATAAATACAGACTAAACTCGTCTAGATCTATCGTAATTGTTGAAAATTTATGTTTAAATCGCAGTAAAACGACAAATATTAGGTCAAACTGCGATATTTTGAATGTTTTGACGATAAATACAGACTAGATTTGTCTAAATCTATCGTAATTGTTGAAAATTCTTGATTAAATCGCAGTAAACCGACAAATATTTGCTCAAACAACAATATTGCGAATGTTTTGACGGTATATACTGCACTAAATTTGTTTATATCTATCGTAATTGTTGAAAATTCCCCATTAATTCGCAGGAAAACGACAAATATTCGCTCAAACAGCGATATTTTGAATGTATTGTCGACAAATACTGACTAAATTCGTATAAATCTATCGTATTTGTTGAAAATTCCTGATTAAATCGCAGTAAAACGACAAATATTTGCTCAAACAGCGATATTTTGAGTGTTTTGACGATAAATACAGACTAAATTTGTCTATATCTATCGTAATTGTCGAAAATTCCTGATTAAATCGCAGTAAAACGACAAATATTGGCTCAAACAGCGATATATGAATGTTTTGACGATAAATACTGACAATGTTCGCCTAAATTCATCGTAATTGTTGGAAATTTCTGATTAAATCGCAGTAAAACGACAAATATTCGCTCAAACAGCGATATTTTGAATGTTTTGACGATAAATACTGACTAAATTTGTCTAAATCTATCGTACTTGTTGAAAATTCCTGATTAAATCGCAGTAAAACAACAAATATTCGCTCAAACAGCAATATTTTGAATGTTTTGACGACAAATACAGACTAAATTCGTCTAGATCTATCGTACTTGTTGAAAATTCCTGATTAAATCGCAGTAAAACAACAAATATTCGCTCAAACAGCGATATTTTGAATGTTTTGACGATTAATACTGACTGAATTCGTCTAAATCTATCGTAATTGTTGAAAATTCCGATTAAATCGCAATAAAATGACAAATATTTGGTCAAACAGCGATATTTTGAATGTTTTGACGATAAATACAGACTTAATTCGTCTAGATCTATCGTAATTGTTGAAAATTCTCCATTAAATAGCAGTAAAACGACAAATATTCGCTCAAACAGCGATATTTTGAATGTTTCGACGACTAATACTGACTAAATTCGCCTAAATCTATCGTATTTGCCGAAAATTTTTGATTAAATCGCAGTAAAACGACAAATATTGGCTCAAACAGCGATATTTTGAATGTTTTGACGATTAATACTGAATAAATTTGTCTAAATCTATCGTATTTGTTGAAAATTCCTGATTAAATCGCAGTAAAACGACAAATATTCGCTCAAACAGCGATATTTTGAATGTTTTGACGATAAATACAGACTACATTTGCCTAAATCAATCGTAATTGTTGGAAATTCCTGATTAAATCGCAGTAAAACGACAAATATTCGCTCAAACAGCGATATTTTGAATGTTTTGACAATAAATACAGACTAAATCCGTCTAAATCTATCGTAATTGTTGAAATTTTCTGATTAAATCGCAGTAAAACGACAAATATTTGCTCAAACAGCAAGATTTTGAATGTTTTGACGATAAATACAGACTTAATTCGTCTAGATCTATCATAATTGTTGAAAATTCTCCATTAAATAGCAGTAAAACGACAAATATTTGCTCAAACAGCGATATTTTGAATGTTTCGACGACTAATACTGACTAAATTCGCCTAAATCTATCGTATTTGCTGAAAATTTTTGATTAAATCGCAGTAACACGACAAATATTTGCTCAAACATCGATATTTTGAATGTTTTGACGATTAATACTGACTAAATTCGTCTAAATCTATCGTAATTGTTGAATATTCCCGATTAAATCGCAATAAAACGACAAATATTCGGTCAAACAGCGATATTTTGAATGTTTCGACGACTAATACTGACTAAATTCGCCTAAATCTATCGTATTTGCTGAAAATTTTTGATTAAATTGCAGTAAAACGACAAATATTTGCTCAAACAGAGATATTTTGAATGTTTTGACGATTAATACTGACTAAATTCGTCTAAATCTATCGTAATTGTTGAAAATTCCCGATTAAATCGCAATAAAACGACAAATATTCGGTCAAACAGCGATATTTTGAATGTTTTGACGATAAATACAGACTAAACTCGTCTAGATCTATCGTAATTGTTGAAAATTCATGTTTAAATCGCAGTAAAACGACAAATATTTGGTCAAACTGCGATATGTTGAATGTTTTGACGATAAATACAGACTAAATTTGTCTAAATCTATCGTAATTGTTAAAAATTCCTGATTAAATCGCAGTAAAACGACAAATATTGGCTCAAACAGCGATATTTGAATGTTTTGACGATAAATACAGACTACATTTGCCTAAATCCATCGTAATTGTTGAAAATTCCTGATTAAATCGCAGTAAAACGACAAATATTTGCTCAAACAGCGATATTTTGAATGTTTTGACAATAAATACAGACTAAATCCGTCTAAATCTATCGTAATTGTTGAAATTTCCTGATTAAATCGCAATAAAATGACAAATATTTGGTCAAACAGCGATATTTTGAATGTTTTGACGATAAATACAGACTAAACTCGTCTAGATCTATCGTAATTGTTGAAAATTTATGTTTAAATCGCAGTAAAACGACAAATATTAGGTCAAACTGCGATATTTTGAATGTTTTGACGATAAATACAGACTAGATTTGTCTAAATCTATCGTAATTGTTAAAAATTCCTGATTAAATCGCAGTAAAACAACAAATATTCGCTCAAACAGCAATATTTTGAATGTTTTGACGACAAATACAGACTAAATTCGTCTAGATCTATCGTACTTGTTGAAAATTCCTGATTAAATCGCAGTAAAACAACAAATATTTGCTCAAACAGCGATATTTTGAATGTTTTGACGATTAATACTGACTAAATTCGTCTAAATCTATCGTAATTGTTGAAAATTCCCGATTAAATCGCAATAAAATGACAAATATTTGGTCAAACAGCGATATTTTGAATGTTTTGACGATAAATACAGACTAAACTCGTCTAGATCTATCGTAATTGTCTGAAAATTTATGTTTAAATCGCAGTAAAACGACAAATATTAGGTCAAACTGCGATATTTTGAATGTTTTGACGATAAATACAGACTAGATTTGTCTAAATCTATCGTAATTGTTAAAAATTCCTGATTAAATCGCAGTAAAACGACAAATATTGGCTCAAACAGCGATATTTGAATGTTTTGACAATAAATACTGACTAAATCCGTCTAAATCTATCGTAATTGTTGAAATTTCCTGATTAAATCGCAGTAAAACGACAAATATTTGCTCAAACAGCAAGATTTTGAATGTTTTGACGATAAATACAGACTTAATTCGTCTAGATCTATCGTAATTGTTGAAAATTCTCCATTAAATAGCAGTAAAACGACAAATATTCGCTCAAACAGCGATATTTTGAATGTTTCGACGACTAATACTGACTAAATTCGCCTAAATCTATCGTATTTGCCGAAAATTTTTGATTAAATCGCAGTAAAACGACAAATATTGGCTCAAACAGCGATATTTTGAATGTTTTGACAATAAATACAGACTAAATCCGTCTAAATCTATCGTAATTGTTGAAATTTCCTGATTAAATCGCAATAAAATGACAAATATTTGGTCAAACAGCGATATTTTGAATGTTTTGACGATAAATACAGACTAAACTCGTCTAGATCTATCGTAATTGTTGAAAATTTATGTTTAAATCGCAGTAAAACAACAAATATTAGGTCAAACTGCGATATTTTGAATGTTTTGACGATAAATACAGACTAGATTTGTCTAAATCTATCGTAATTGTTAAAAATTCCTGATTAAATCGCAGTAAAACAACAAATATTCGCTCAAACAGCAATATTTTGAATGTTTTGACGACAAATACAGACTAAATTCGTCTAGATCTATCGTACTTGTTGAAAATTCCTGATTAAATCGCAGTAAAACAACAAATATTTGCTCAAACAGCGATATTTTGAATGTTTTGACGATTAATACTGACTAAATTCGTCTAAATCTATCGTAATTGTTGAAAATTCCCGATTAAATCGCAATAAAATGACAAATATTTGGTCAAACAGCGATATTTTGAATGTTTTGACGATAAATACAGACTAAACTCGTCTAGATCTATCGTAATTGTTGAAAATTTATGTTTAAATCGCAGTAAAACGACAAATATTAGGTCAAACTGCGATATTTTGAATGTTTTGACGATAAATACAGACTAGATTTGTCTAAATCTATCGTAATTGTTGAAAATTCTTGATTAAATCGCAGTAAACCGACAAATATTTGCTCAAACAACGATATTGCGAATGTTTTGACGGTATATACTGACTAAATTTGTTTATATCTATCGTAATTGTTGAAAATTCCCCATTAATTCGCAGGAAAACGACAAATATTCGCTCAAACAGCGATATTTTGAATGTATTGTCGACAAATACTGACTAAATTCGTATAAATCTATCGTATTTGTTGAAAATTCCTGATTAAATCGCAGTAAAACGACAAATATTTGCTCAAACAGCGATATTTTGAGTGTTTTGACGATAAATACAGACTAAATTTGTCTATATCTATCGTAATTGTCGAAAATTCCTGATTAAATCGCAGTAAAACGACAAATATTGGCTCAAACAGCGATATATGAATGTTTTGACGATAAATACTGACAATGTTCGCCTAAATTCATCGTAATTGTTGGAAATTTCTGATTAAATCGCAGTAAAACGACAAATATTCGCTCAAACAGCGATATTTTGAATGTTTTGACGATAAATACTGACTAAATTTGTCTAAATCTATCGTACTTGTTGAAAATTCCTGATTAAATCGCAGTAAAACAACAAATATTCGCTCAAACAGCAATATTTTGAATGTTTTGACGACAAATACAGACTAAATTCGTCTAGATCTATCGTACTTGTTGAAAATTCCTGATTAAATCGCAGTAAAACAACAAATATTCGCTCAAACAGCGATATTTTGAATGTTTTGACGATAAATACAGACTAAACTCGTCTAGATCTATCGTAATTGTTGAAAATTCATGTTTAAATCGCAGTAAAACGACAAATATTTGGTCAAACTGCGATATGTTGAATGTTTTGACGATAAATACAGACTAAATTTGTCTAAATCTATCGTAATTGTTAAAAATTCCTGATTAAATCGCAGTAAAACGACAAATATTGGCTCAAACAGCGATATTTGAATGTTTTGACGATAAATACAGACTACATTTGCCTAAATCCATCGTAATTGTTGAAAATTCCTGATTAAATCGCAGTAAAACGACAAATATTTGCTCAAACAGCGATATTTTGAATGTTTTGACAATAAATACAGACTAAATCCGTCTAAATCTATCGTAATTGTTGAAATTTCCTGATTAAATCGCAATAAAATGACAAATATTTGGTCAAACAGCGATATTTTGAATGTTTTGACGATAAATACAGACTAAACTCGTCTAGATCTATCGTAATTGTTGAAAATTTATGTTTAAATCGCAGTAAAACGACAAATATTAGGTCAAACTGCGATATTTTGAATGTTTTGACGATAAATACAGACTAGATTTGTCTAAATCTATCGTAATTGTTAAAAATTCCTGATTAAATCGCAGTAAAACAACAAATATTCGCTCAAACAGCAATATTTTGAATGTTTTGACGACAAATACAGACTAAATTCGTCTAGATCTATCGTACTTGTTGAAAATTCCTGATTAAATCGCAGTAAAACAACAAATATTTGCTCAAACAGCGATATTTTGAATGTTTTGACGATTAATACTGACTAAATTCGTCTAAATCTATCGTAATTGTTGAAAATTCCCGATTAAATCGCAATAAAATGACAAATATTTGGTCAAACAGCGATATTTTGAATGTTTTGACGATAAATACAGACTAAACTCGTCTAGATCTATCGTAATTGTTGAAAATTTATGTTTAAATCGCAGTAAAACGACAAATATTAGGTCAAACTGCGATATTTTGAATGTTTTGACGATAAATACAGACTAGATTTGTCTAAATCTATCGTAATTGTTAAAAATTCCTGATTAAATCGCAGTAAAACGACAAATATTGGCTCAAACAGCGATATTTGAATGTTTTGACAATAAATACTGACTAAATCCGTCTAAATCTATCGTAATTGTTGAAATTTCCTGATTAAATCGCAGTAAAACGACAAATATTTGCTCAAACAGCAAGATTTTGAATGTTTTGACGATAAATACAGACTTAATTCGTCTAGATCTATCGTAATTGTTGAAAATTCTCCATTAAATAGCAGTAAAACGACAAATATTCGCTCAAACAGCGATATTTTGAATGTTTCGACGACTAATACTGACTAAATTCGCCTAAATCTATCGTATTTGCCGAAAATTTTTGATTAAATCGCAGTAAAACGACAAATATTGGCTCAAACAGCGATATTTTGAATGTTTTGACGATTAATACTGACTAAATTTGTCTAAATCTATCGTATTTGTTGAAAATTCCTGATTAAATCGCAGTAAAACGACAAATATTCGCTCAAACAGCGATATTTTGAATGTTTTGACGATAAATACAGACTACATTTGCCTAAATCAATCGTAATTGTTGGAAATTCCTGATTAAATCGCAGTAAAACGACAAATATTCGCTCAAACAGCGATATTTTGAATGTTTTGACAATAAATACAGACTTAATTCGTCTAGATCTATCATAATTGTTGAAAATTCTCCATTAAATAGCAGTAAAACGACAAATATTTGCTCAAACAGCGATATTTTGAATGTTTCGACGACTAATACTGACTAAATTTGTCTAAATCTATCGTATTTGTTGAAAATTCCTGATTAAATCGCAGTAAAACGACAAATATTCGCTCAAACAGCGATATTTTGAATGTTTTGACGATAAATACAGACTACATTTGCCTAAATCAATCGTAATTGTTGGAAATTTCTGATTAAATCGCAGTAAAACGACAAATATTCGCTCAAACAGCGATATTTTGAATGTTTTGACAATAAATACAGACTAAATCCGTCTAAATCTATCGTACTTGTTGAAAATTCCTGATTAAATCGCAGTAAAACAACAAATATTCGCTCAAACAGCAATATTTTGAATGTTTTGACGACAAATACAGACTAATTTCGTCTAGATCTATCGTACTTGTTGAAAATTCCTGATTAAATCGCAGTAAAACAACAAATATTCGCTCAAACAGCGATATATTGAATGTTTTGACGATTAATACTGACTAAATTCGTCTAAATCTATCGTAATTGTTGAAAATTCCCGATTAAATCGCAATAAAATGACAAATATTTGGTCAAACAGCGATATTTTGAATGTTTTGACGATAAATACAGACTAAACTCGTCTAGATCTATCGTAATTGTTGAAAATTTATGTTTAAATCGCAGTAAAACGACAAATATTAGGTCAAACTGCGATATTTTGAATGTTTTGACGATATATACAGACTAGATTTGTCTAAATCTATCGTAATTGTTAAAAATTCCTGATTAAATCGCAGTAAAACGACAAATATTGGCTCAAACAGCGATATTTGAATGTTTTGACAGATAAATACTGACTAAATCCGTCTAAATCTATCGTAATTGTTGAAATTTCCTGATTAAATCGCAGTAAAACGACAAATATTTGCTCAAACAGCAAGATTTTGAATGTTTTGACGATAAATACAGACTTAATTCGTCTAGATCTATCGTAATTGTTGAAAATTCTCCATTAAATAGCAGTAAAACGACAAATATTCGCTCAAACAGCGATATTTTGAATGTTTCGACGACTAATACTGACTAAATTCGCCTAAATCTATCGTATTTGCCGAAAATTTTTGATTAAATCGCAGTAAAACGACAAATATTGGCTCAAACAGCGATATTTTGAATGTTTTGACGATTAATACTGACTAAATTTGTCTAAATCTATCGTATTTGTTGAAAATTCCTGATTAAATCGCAGTAAAACGACAAATATTCGCTCAAACAGCCATATTTTGAATGTTTTGACAATAAATACAGACTAAATCCGTCTAAATCTATCGTAATTGTTGAAGTTTCCTGTTTAAATCGCAGTAAAACGACAAATATTTGCTCAAACAGCGATATTCTGAATGTTTTGACGATAAATACAGACTACATTTGCCTAAATTCATCGTAATTGTTGGAAATTCCTGATTAAATCGCAGTAAAACGACAAATATTCGCTCAAACAGCGATATTTTGAATGTTTTGACAATAAATACAGACTAAATCCGTCTAAATCTATCGTAATTGTTGAAGTTTCCTGTTTAAATCGCAGTAAAACGACAAATATTTGCTCAAACAGCAAGATTTTGAATGTTTTGACGATAAATACAGACTTAATTCGTCTAGATCTATCGTAATTGTTGAAAATTCTCCATTAAATAGCAGTAAAACGACAAATATTTGCTCAAACAGCAAGATTTTGAATGTTTTGACGATAAATACAGACTTAATTCGTCTAGATCTATCGTAATTGTTGAAAATTCTCCATTAAATAGCAGTAAAACGACAAATATTCGCTCAAACAGCGATATTTTGAATGTTTCGACGACTAATACTGACTAAATTCGCCTAAATCTATCGTATTTGCCGATAATTTTTGATTAAATCGCAGTAAAACGACAAATATTGGCTCAAACAGCGATATTCTGAATGTTTTGACGATAAATACAGACTACATTTGCCTAAATTCATCGTAATTGTTGGAAATTCCTGATTAAATCGCAGTAAAACGACAAATATTCGCTCAAACAGCGATATTTTGAATGTTTTGACAATAAATACAGACTAAATCCGTCTAAATCTATCGTAATTGTTGAAGTTTCCTGTTTAAATCGCAGTAAAACGACAAATATTTGCTCAAACAGCAAGAATTTGAATGTTTTGACGATAAATACAGACTTAATTCGTCTAGATCTATCGTAAGTGTTGAAAATTCTCCATTAAATAGCAGTAAAACGACAAATATTTGCTCAAACAGCGATATTTTGAATGTTTCGACGACTAATACTGACTAAATTCGTCTAAATCTATCGTAATTGTTGAATATTCCCGATTAAATCGCAATAAAACGACAAATATTCGGTCAAACAGCGATATTTTGAATGTTTCGACGACTAATACTGACTAAATTCGCCTAAATCTATCGTATTTGCTGAAAATTTTTGATTAAATTGCAGTAAAACGACAAATATTTGCTCAAACAGAGATATTTTGAATGTTTTGACGATTAATACTGACTAAATTCGTCTAAATCTATCGTAATTGTTGAAAATTCCCGATTAAATCGCAATAAAACGACAAATATTCGGTCAAACAGCGATATTTTGAATGTTTTGACGATAAATACAGACTAAACTCGTCTAGATCTATCGTAATTGTTGAAAATTCATGTTTAAATCGCAGTAAAACGACAAATATTTGGTCAAACTGCGATATGTTGAATGTTTTGACGATAAATACAGACTAAATTTGTCTAAATCTATCGTAATTGTTAAAAATTCCTGATTAAATCGCAGTAAAACGACAAATATTGGCTCAAACAGCGATATTTGAATGTTTTGACGATAAATACAGACTACATTTGCCTAAATCCATCGTAATTGTTGAAAATTCCTGATTAAATCGCAGTAAAACGACAAATATTCGCTCAAACAGCGATATTTTGAATGTTTTGACAATAAATACAGACTAAATCCGTCTAAATCTATCGTAATTGTTGAAATTTCCTGATTAAATCGCAGTAAAACGACAAATATTTGCTCAAACAGCAAGATTTTGAATGTCTTGACGATAAATACAGACTTAATTCGTCTAGATCTATCGTAATTGTTGAAAATTCTCCATTAAATAGCAGTAAAACGACAAATATTTGCTCAAACAGCGATATTTTGAATGTTTCGACGACTAATACTGACTAAATTTGTCTAAATCTATCGTATTTGTTGAAAATTCCTGATTAAATCGCAGTAAAACGACAAATATTCGCTCAAACAGCGATATTTTGAATGTTTTGACGATAAATACAGACTACATTTGCCTAAATCAATCGTAATTGTTGGAAATTTCTGATTAAATCGCAGTAAAACGACAAATATTCGCTCAAACAGCGATATTTTGAATGTTTTGACAATAAATACAGACTAAATCCGTCTAAATCTATCGTACTTGTTGAAAATTCCTGATTAAATCGCAGTAAAACAACAAATATTCGCTCAAACAGCAATATTTTGAATGTTTTGACGACAAATACAGACTAATTTCGTCTAGATCTATCGTACTTGTTGAAAATTCCTGATTAAATCGCAGTAAAACAACAAATATTCGCTCAAACAGCGATATATTGAATGTTTTGACGATTAATACTGACTAAATTCGTCTAAATCTATCGTAATTGTTGAAAATTCCCGATTAAATCGCAATAAAATGACAAATATTTGGTCAAACAGCGATATTTTGAATGTTTTGACGATAAATACAGACTAAACTCGTCTAGATCTATCGTAATTGTTGAAAATTTATGTTTAAATCGCAGTAAAACGACAAATATTAGGTCAAACTGCGATATTTTGAATGTTATGACGATATATACAGACTAGATTTGTCTAAATCTATCGTAATTGTTAAAAATTCCTGATTAAATCGCAGTAAAACGACAAATATTGGCTCAAACAGCGATATTTGAATGTTTTGACAATAAATACTGACTAAATCCGTCTAAATCTATCGTAATTGTTGAAATTTCCTGATTAAATCGCAGTAAAACGACAAATATTTGCTCAAACAGCAAGATTTTGAATGTTTTGACGATAAATACAGACTTAATTCGTCTAGATCTATCGTAATTGTTGAAAATTCTCCATTAAATAGCAGTAAAACGACAAATATTCGCTCAAACAGCGATATTTTGAATGTTTCGACGACTAATACTGACTAAATTCGCCTAAATCTATCGTATTTGCCGAAAATTTTTGATTAAATCGCAGTAAAACGACAAATATTGGCTCAAACAGCGATATTTTGAATGTTTTGACGATTAATACTGACTAAATTTGTCTAAATCTATCGTATTTGTTGAAAATTCCTGATTAAATCGCAGTAAAACGACAAATATTCGCTCAAACAGCCATATTTTGAATGTTTTGACAATAAATACAGACTAAATCCGTCTAAATCTATCGTAATTGTTGAAGTTTCCTGTTTAAATCGCAGTAAAACGACAAATATTTGCTCAAACAGCGATATTCTGAATGTTTTGACGATAAATACAGACTACATTTGCCTAAATTCATCGTAATTGTTGGAAATTCCTGATTAAATCGCAGTAAAACGACAAATATTCGCTCAAACAGCGATATTTTGAATGTTTTGACAATAAATACAGACTAAATCCGTCTAAATCTATCCGTAATTGTTGAAGTTTCCTGTTTAAATCGCAGTAAAACGACAAATATTTGCTCAAACAGCAAGATTTTGAATGTTTTGACGATAAATACAGACTTAATTCGTCTAGATCTATCGTAATTGTTGAAAATTCTCCATTAAATAGCAGTAAAACGACAAATATTTGCTCAAACAGCAAGATTTTGAATGTTTTGACGATAAATACAGACTTAATTCGTCTAGATCTATCGTAATTGTTGAAAATTCTCCATTAAATAGCAGTAAAACGACAAATATTCGCTCAAACAGCGATATTTTGAATGTTTCGACGACTAATACTGACTAAATTCGCCTAAATCTATCGTATTTGCCGATAATTTTTGATTAAATCGCAGTAAAACGACAAATATTGGCTCAAACAGCGATATTCTGAATGTTTTGACGATAAATACAGACTACATTTGCCTAAATTCATCGTAATTGTTGGAAATTCCTGATTAAATCGCAGTAAAACGACAAATATTCGCTCAAACAGCGATATTTTGAATGTTTTGACAATAAATACAGACTAAATCCGTCTAAATCTATCGTAATTGTTGAAGTTTCCTGTTTAAATCGCAGTAAAACGACAAATATTTGCTCAAACAGCAAGAATTTGAATGTTTTGACGATAAATACAGACTTAATTCGTCTAGATCTATCGTAATTGTTGAAAATTCTCCATTAAATAGCAGTAAAACGACAAATATTTGCTCAAACAGCGATATTTTGAATGTTTCGACGACTAATACTGACTAAATTCGTCTAAATCTATCGTAATTGTTGAATATTCCCGATTAAATCGCAATAAAACGACAAATATTCGGTCAAACAGCGATATTTTGAATGTTTCGACGACTAATACTGACTAAATTCGCCTAAATCTATCGTATTTGCTGAAAATTTTTGATTAAATTGCAGTAAAACGACAAATATTTGCTCAAACAGAGATATTTTGAATGTTTTGACGATTAATACTGACTAAATTCGTCTAAATCTATCGTAATTGTTGAAAATTCCCGATTAAATCGCAATAAAACGACAAATATTCGGTCAAACAGCGATATTTTGAATGTTTTGACGATAAATACAGACTAAACTCGTCTAGATCTATCGTAATTGTTGAAAATTCATGTTTAAATCGCAGTAAAACGACAAATATTTGGTCAAACTGCGATATGTTGAATGTTTTGACGATAAATACAGACTAAATTTGTCTAAATCTATCGTAATTGTTAAAAATTCCTGATTAAATCGCAGTAAAACGACAAATATTGGCTCAAACAGCGATATTTGAATGTTTTGACGATAAATACAGACTACATTTGCCTAAATCCATCGTAATTGTTGAAAATTCCTGATTAAATCGCAGTAAAACGACAAATATTCGCTCAAACAGCGATATTTTGAATGTTTTGACAATAAATACAGACTAAATCCGTCTAAATCTATCGTAATTGTTGAAATTTCCTGATTAAATCGCAGTAAAACGACAAATATTTGCTCAAACAGCAAGATTTTGAATGTCTTGACGATAAATACAGACTTAATTCGTCTAGATCTATCGTAATTGTTGAAAATTCTCCATTAAATAGCAGTAAAACGACAAATATTTGCTCAAACAGCGATATTTTGAATGTTTCGACGACTAATACTGACTAAATTCGCCTAAATCTATCGTATTTGCTGAAAATTTTTGATTAAATCGCAGTAAAACGACAAATATTTGCTCAAACAGCGTTATTTTGAATGTTTTGACGATTAATACTGACTAAATTCGTCTAAATCTATCGTAATTGTTGAAAATTTCCGATTAAATCGCAATAAAACGACAAATATTCGGTCAAACAGCGATATTTTGAATGTTTTGACGATAAATACAGACTAAACTCGTCTAGATCTATCGTAATTGTTGAAAATTTATGTTTAAATCGCAGTAAAACGACAAATATTTGGTCAAACTGCGATATTATGAATGTCTTGACGATAAATACAGACTAAATTTGTCTAAATCTATCGTAATTGTTAAAAATTCCTGATTAAATCGCAGTAAAACGACAAATATTGGCTCAAACAGCGATATTTGAATGTTTTGACGACAAATACAGACTACATTTGCCTAAATCCATCGTAATTGCTGGAAATTCTTGATTAAATCGCAGTAAAACGACAAATATTCGCTCAAACAGCGATATTTTGAATGTTTTGACAATAAATACAGACTAAATCCGTCTAAATCTATCGTAATTGTTGAAATTTCCTGATTAAATCGCAGTAAAACGACGAATATTTGCTCAAACCTCAAGATTTTGAATGTTTTGACGATAAATACAGACTTAATTCGTCTAGATCTATCGTAATTGTTGAAAATTCTCCATTAAATAGCAGTAAAACGACAAATATTTGCTCAAACAGCGATATTTTGAATGTTTCGATGACTAATACTGACTAAATTCGCCTAAATCTAACGTATTTGCTGAAAATTTTTGATTAAATCGCAGTAAAACGACAAATATTTGCTCAAACAGCAATATTTTGAATGTTTTGACGATTAATACTGACTAAATTTGTCTAAATCTATCGTACTTGTTGAAAATTCCTGATTAAATCGCAGTAAAACGACAAATATTCGCTCAAACAGCGATATTTTGAATGTTTTGACGATAGATACAGACTACATTCGTCTAGATCTATCGTAATTGTTGAAAATTCTTGATTAAATCGCAGTAAAACGACAAATATTTGCTCAAACAACGATATTGCGAATGTTTTGACGGTATATACTGACTAAATTTGTTTAAATCTATCGTAATTGTTGAAAATTCCCCATTAATTCGCAGGAAAACGACAAATATTCGCTCAAACAGCGATATTTTGAATGTATTGTCGACAAATACTGACTAAATTCGTATAAATCTATCGTATTTGTTGAATATTCCTCATTAAATCGCAGTAAAACGACAAATATTTGCTCAAACAGCGATATTTTGAATGTTTTGACGATAAATACAGACTAAATTTGTCTATATCTATCGTAATTGACGAAAATTCCTGATTAAATCGCAGTAAAACGACTAATATTGGCTCATACAGCGATATTTGAATGTTTTGACGATAAATACTGACAATGTTCGCCTAAATTTATCGTAATTGTTGGAAATTTCTGATTAAATCGCAGTAAAACGACAAATATTCGCTCAAACAGCGATATTTTGAATGTTTTGACGATAAATACTGACTAAATTTGTCTAAATCTATCGTACTTGTTGAAAATTCCTGATTAAATCGCAGTAAAACAACAAATATTCGCTCAAACAGCAATATTTTGAATGTTTTGACGACAAATACAGACTAAATTCGTCTAGATCTATCGTACTTGTTGAAAATTCCTGATTAAATCGCAGTAAAACAACAAATATTCGCTCAAACAGCGATATTTTAAATGTTATGACGATTAATACTGACTAAATTCGTCTAAATCTATCGTAATTGTTGAAAATTCCCGATTAAATCGCAATAAAATGACAAATATTCGGTCAAACAGCGATATTTTGAATGTTTTGACGATAAATACAGACTAAACTCGTCTAGATCTATCGTAATTGTTGAAAATTTATGTTTAAATCGCAGTAAAACGACAAATATTAGGTCAAACTGCGATATTTTGAATGTTTTGACGATAAATACAGACTAGATTTGTCTAAATCTATCGTAATTGTTAAAAATTCCTGATTAAATCGCAGTAAAACGACAAATATTGACTCAAACAGCGATATTTGAATGTTTTGACAATAAATACTGACTAAATCCGTCTAAATCTATCGTAATTGTTGAAATTTCCTGATTAAATCGCAGTAAAACGACAAATATTTGCTCAAACAGCAAGATTTTGAATGTTTTGACGATAAATACAGACTTAATTCGTCTAGATCTATCGTAATTGTTGAAAATTCTCCATTAAATAGCAGTAAAACGACAAATATTCGCTCAAACAGCGATATTTTGAATGTTTCGACGACTAATACTGACTAAATTTGCCTAAATCTATCGTATTTGCCGAAAATTTTTGATTAAATCGCAGTAAAACGACAAATATTGGCTCAAACAGCGATATTTTGAATGTTTTGACGATTAATACTGACTAAATTCGTCTAAATCTATCGTAATTGTTGAAAATTCCCGATTAAATCGCAATAAAACGACAAATATTCGGTCAAACAGCGATATTTTGAATGTTTTGACGATAAATACAGACTAAACTCGTCTAGATCTATCGTAATTGTTAAAAATTTATGTTTAAATCGCAGTAAAACGACAAATATTTGGTCAAACTGCGATATTATGAATGTTTTGACGATAAATACAGACTAAATTTGCCTAAATCCATCGTAATTGTTGGAAATTCCTGATTAAATCGCAGTAAAACGACAAATATTCGCTCAAACAGCGATATTTTGAATGTTTTGACGATAAATACAGACTAAATCCGTCTAAATCTATCGTAATTGTTGAAATTTCCTGATTAAATCGCAGTAAAACGACAAATATTTGCTCAAACAGCAAGATTTTGAATGTTTTGACGATAAATACAGACTTAATTCGTCTAGATCTATCGTAATTGTTGAAAATTCTCCATTAAATAGCAGTAAAACGACAAATATTTGCTCAAACAGCGATATTGCGAATGTTTCGACGACTAATACTGACAAAATTCGCCTAAATCTATCGTATTTGCTGAAAATTTTTGATTAAATCGCAGTAAAACGACAAATATTTGCTCAAACAGCGATATTTTGAATGTTTTGACGATTAATACTGACTAAATTCGTCTAAATCTATCGTAATTGTTGAAAATTCCCGATTAAATCGCAATAAAACGACAAATATTCGGTCAAACAGCGATATTTTGAATGTTTTGACGATAAATACAGACTAAACTCGTCTAGATCTATCGTATTTGCTGAAAATTTTTGATTAAATTGCAGTAAAACGACAAATATTTGCTCAAACAGAGATATTTTGAATGTTTTGACGATTAATACTGACTAAATTCGTCTAAATCTATCGTAATTGTTGAAAATTCCCGATTAAATCGCAATAAAACGACAAATATTCGGTCAAACAGCGATATTTTGAATGTTTTGACGATAAATACAGACTAAACTCGTCTAGATCTATCGTAATTGTTGAAAATTCATGTTTAAATCGCAGTAAAACGACAAATATTTGGTCAAACTGCGATATGTTGAATGTTTTGACGATAAATACAGACTAAATTTGTCTAAATCTATCGTAATTGTTAAAAATTCCTGATTAAATCGCAGTAAAACGACAAATATTGGCTCAAACAGCGACATTTGAATGTTTTGACGATAAATACAGACTACATTTGCCTAAATCCATCGTAATTGTTGAAAATTCCTGATTAAATCGCAGTAAAACGACAAATATTCGCTCAAACAGCGATATTTTGAATGTTTTGACAATAAATACAGACTAAATCCGTCTAAATCTATCGTAATTGTTGAAATTTCCTGATTAAATCGCAGTAAAACGACAAATATTTGCTCAAACAGCAAGATTTTGAATGTTTTGACGATAAATACAGACTTAATTCGTCTAGATCTATCGTAATTGTTGAAAATTCTCCATTAAATAGCAGTAAAACGACAAATATTTGCTCAAACAGCGATATTTTGAATGTTTCGACGACTAATACTGACTAAATTCGCCTAAATCTATCGTATTTGCTGAAAATTTTTGATTAAATCGCAGTAAAACGACAAATATTTGCTCAAACAGCGTTATTTTGAATGTTTTGACGATTAATACTGACTAAATTCGTCTAAATCTATCGTAATTGTTGAAAATTTCCGATTAAATCGCAATAAAACGACAAATATTCGGTCAAACAGCGATATTTTGAATGTTTTGACGATAAATACAGACTAAACTCGTCTAGATCTATCGTAATTGTTGAAAATTTATGTTTAAATCGCAGTAAAACGACAAATATTTGGTCAAACTGCGATATTATGAATGTCTTGACGATAAATACAGACTAAATTTGTCTAAATCTATCGTAATTGTTAAAAATTCCTGATTAAATCGCAGTAAAACGACAAATATTGGCTCAAACAGCGATATTTGAATGTTTTGACGACAAATACAGACTACATTTGCCTAAATCCATCGTAATTGCTGGAAATTCTTGATTAAATCGCAGTAAAACGACAAATATTCGCTCAAACAGCGATATTTTGAATGTTTTGACAATAAATACAGACTAAATCCGTCTAAATCTATCGTAATTGTTGAAATTTCCTGATTAAATCGCAGTAAAACGACGAATATTTGCTCAAACCTCAAGATTTTGAATGTTTTGACGATAAATACAGACTTAATTCGTCTAGATCTATCGTAATTGTTGAAAATTCTCCATTAAATAGCAGTAAAACGACAAATATTTGCTCAAACAGCGATATTTTGAATGTTTCGATGACTAATACTGACTAAATTCGCCTAAATCTATCGTATTTGCTGAAAATTTTTGATTAAATCGCAGTAAAACGACAAATATTTGCTCAAACAGCAATATTTTGAATGTTTTGACGATTAATACTGACTAAATTTGTCTAAATCTATCGTACTTGTTGAAAATTCCTGATTAAATCGCAGTAAAACGACAAATATTCGCTCAAACAGCGATATTTTGAATGTTTTGACGATAGATACAGACTACATTCGTCTAGATCTATCGTAATTGTTGAAAATTCTTGATTAAATCGCAGTAAAACGACAAATATTTGCTCAAACAACGATATTGCGAATGTTTTGACGGTATATACTGACTAAATTTGTTTAAATCTATCGTAATTGTTGAAAATTCCCCATTAATTCGCAGGAAAACGACAAATATTCGCTCAAACAGCGATATTTTGAATGTATTGTCGACAAATACTGACTAAATTCGTATAAATCTATCGTATTTGTTGAATATTCCTCATTAAATCGCAGTAAAACGACAAATATTTGCTCAAACAGCGATATTTTGAATGTTTTGACGATAAATACAGACTAAATTTGTCTATATCTATCGTAATTGACGAAAATTCCTGATTAAATCGCAGTAAAACGACAAATATTAACTCATACAGCGATATTTGAATGTTTTGACGATAAATACTGACAATGTTCGCCTAAATTCATCGTAATTGTTGAAAATTCTTGATTAAATCGCAGTAAAACGACAAATATTTGCTCAAACAACGATATTGCGAATGTTTTGACGGTATATACTGACTAAATTTGTTTAAATCTATCGTAATTGTTGAAAATTCCCCATTAATTCGCAGGAAAACGACAAATATTCGCTCAAACAGCGATATTTTGAATGTATTGTCGACAAATACTGACTAAATTCGTATAAATCTATCGTATTTGTTGAATATTCCTCATTAAATCGCAGTAAAACGACAAATATTTGCTCAAACAGCGATATTTTGAATGTTTTGACGATAAATACAGACTAAATTTGTCTATATCTATCGTAATTGACGAAAATTCCTGATTAAATCGCAGTAAAACGACTAATATTGGCTCATACAGCGATATTTGAATGTTTTGACGATAAATACTGACAATGTTCGCCTAAATTTATCGTAATTGTTGGAAATTTCTGATTAAATCGCAGTAAAACGACAAATATTCGCTCAAACAGCGATATTTTGAATGTTTTGACGATAAATACTGACTAAATTTGTCTAAATCTATCGTACTTGTTGAAAATTCCTGATTAAATCGCAGTAAAACAACAAATATTCGCTCAAACAGCAATATTTTGAATGTTTTGACGACAAATACAGACTAAATTCGTCTAGATCTATCGTACTTGTTGAAAATTCCTGATTAAATCGCAGTAAAACAACAAATATTCGCTCAAACAGCGATATTTTAAATGTTATGACGATTAATACTGACTAAATTCGTCTAAATCTATCGTAATTGTTGAAAATTCCCGATTAAATCGCAATAAAATGACAAATATTCGGTCAAACAGCGATATTTTGAATGTTTTGACGATAAATACAGACTAAACTCGTCTAGATCTATCGTAATTGTTGAAAATTTATGTTTAAATCGCAGTAAAACGACAAATATTAGGTCAAACTGCGATATTTTGAATGTTTTGACGATAAATACAGACTAGATTTGTCTAAATCTATCGTAATTGTTAAAAATTCCTGATTAAATCGCAGTAAAACGACAAATATTGACTCAAACAGCGATATTTGAATGTTTTGACAATAAATACTGACTAAATCCGTCTAAATCTATCGTAATTGTTGAAATTTCCTGATTAAATCGCAGTAAAACGACAAATATTTGCTCAAACAGCAAGATTTTGAATGTTTTGACGATAAATACAGACTTAATTCGTCTAGATCTATCGTAATTGTTGAAATTTTCCATTAAATAGCAGTAAAACGACAAATATTCGCTCAAACAGCGATATTTTGAATGTTTCGACGACTAATACTGACTAAATTTGCCTAAATCTATCGTATTTGCCGAAAATTTTTGATTAAATCGCAGTAAAACGACAAATATTGGCTCAAACAGCGATATTTTGAATGTTTTGACGATTAATACTGACTAAATTCGTCTAAATCTATCGTAATTGTTGAAAATTCCCGATTAAATCGCAATAAAACGACAAATATTCGGTCAAACAGCGATATTTTGAATGTTTTGACGATAAATACAGACTAAACTCGTCTAGATCTATCGTAATTGTTAAAAATTTATGTTTAAATCGCAGTAAAACGACAAATATTTGGTCAAACTGCGATATTATGAATGTTTTGACGATAAATACAGACTAAATTTGCCTAAATCCATCGTAATTGTTGGAAATTCCTGATTAAATCGCAGTAAAACGACAAATATTCGCTCAAACAGCGATATTTTGAATGTTTTGACAATAAATACAGACTAAATCCGTCTAAATCTATCGTAATTGTTGAAATTTCCTGATTAAATCGCAGTAAAACGACAAATATTTGCTCAAACAGCAAGATTTTGAATGTTTTGACGATAAATACAGACTTAATTCGTCTAGATCTATCGTAATTGTTGAAAATTCTCCATTAAATAGCAGTAAAACGACAAATATTTGCTCAAACAGCGATATTGCGAATGTTTCGACGACTAATACTGACTAAATTCGCCTAAATCTATCGTATTTGCTGAAAATTTTTGATTAAATCGCAGTAAAACGACAAATATTTGCTCAAACAGCGATATTTTGAATGTTTTGACGATTAATACTGACTAAATTCGTCTAAATCTATCGTAATTGTTGAAAATTCCCGATTAAATCGCAATAAAACGACAAATATTCGGTCAAACAGCGATATTTTGAATGTTTTGACGATAAATACAGACTAAACTCGTCTAGATCTATCGTATTTGCTGAAAATTTTTGATTAAATTGCAGTAAAACGACAAATATTTGCTCAAACAGAGATATTTTGAATGTTTTGACGATTAATACTGACTAAATTCGTCTAAATCTATCGTAATTGTTGAAAATTCCCGATTAAATCGCAATAAAACGACAAATATTCGGTCAAACAGCGATATTTTGAATGTTTTGACGATAAATACAGACTAAACTCGTCTAGATCTATCGTAATTGTTGAAAATTCATGTTTAAATCGCAGTAAAACGACAAATATTTGGTCAAACTGCGATATGTTGAATGTTTTGACGATAAATACAGACTAAATTTGTCTAAATCTATCGTAATTGTTAAAAATTCCTGATTAAATCGCAGTAAAACGACAAATATTGGCTCAAACAGCGACATTTGAATGTTTTGACGATAAATACAGACTACATTTGCCTAAATCCATCGTAATTGTTGAAAATTCCTGATTAAATCGCAGTAAAACGACAAATATTCGCTCAAACAGCGATATTTTGAATGTTTTGACAATAAATACAGACTAAATCCGTCTAAATCTATCGTAATTGTTGAAATTTCCTGATTAAATCGCAGTAAAACGACAAATATTTGCTCAAACAGCAATATTTTGAATGTTTTGACGATAAATACAGACTTAATTCGTCTAGATCTATCGTAATTGTTGAAAATTCTCCATTAAATAGCAGTAAAACGACAAATATTTGCTCAAACAGCGATATTTTGAATGTTTCGACGATTAATACTGACTAAATTCGCCTAAATCTATCGTATTTGCTGAAAATTTTTGATTAAATCGCAGTAAAACGACAAATATTTGCTCAAACAGCGTTATTTTGAATGTTTTGACGATTAATACTGACTAAATTCGTCTAAATCTATCGTAATTGTTGAAAATTTCCGATTAAATCGCAATAAAACGACAAATATTCGGTCAAACAGCGATATTTTGAATGTTTTGACGATAAATACAGACTAAACTCGTCTAGATCTATCGTAATTGTTGAAAATTTATGTTTAAATCGCAGTAAAACGACAAATATTTGGTCAAACTGCGATATTTTGAATGTCTTGACGATAAATACAGACTAAATTTGTCTAAATCTATCGTAATTGTTAAAAATTCCTGATTAAATCGCAGTAAAACGACAAATATTGGCTCAAACAGCGATATTTGAATGTTTTGACGATAAATACAGACTACATTTGCCTAAATCCATCGTAATTGCTGGAAATTCCTGATTAAATCGCAGTAAAACGACAAATATTCGCTCAAACAGCGATATTTTGAATGTTTTGACAATAAATACAGACTAAATCCGTCTAAATCTATCGTAATTGTTGAAATTTCCTGATTAAATCGCAGTAAAACGACGAATATTTGCCCAAACATCAAGATTTTGAATGTTTTGACGATAAATACAGACTTAATTCGTCTAGATCTATCGTAATTGTTGAAAATTCTCCATTAAATAGCAGTAAAACGACAAATATTTGCTCAAACAGCGATATTTTGAATGTTTCGATGACTAATACTGACTAAATTCGCCTAAATCTATCGTATTTGCTGAAAATTTTTGATTAAATCGCAGTAAAACGACAAATATTTGCTCAAACAGCGATATTTTGAATGTTTTGACGATTAATACTGACTAAATTTGTCTAAATCTATCGTACTTGTTGAAAATTCCTGATTAAATCGCAGTAAAACGACAAATATTCGCTCAAACAGCGATATTTTGAATGTTTTGACGATAGATACGACTACATTCGTCTAGATCTATCGTAATTGTTGAAAATTCTTGATTAAATCGCAGTAAAACGACAAATATTTGCTCAAACAACGATATTGCGAATGTTTTGACGGTATATACTGACTAAATTTGTTTAAATCTATCGTAATTGTTGAAAATTCCCCATTAATTCGCAGGAAAACGACAAATATTCGCTCAAACAGCGATATTTTGAATGTATTGTCGACAAATACTGACTAAATTCGTATAAATCTATCGTATTTGTTGAATATTCTCATTAAATCGCAGTAAAACGACAAATATTTGCTCAAACAGCGATATTTTGAATGTTTTGACGATAAATACAGACTAAATTTGTCTATATCTATCGTAATTGACGAAAATTCCTGATTAAATCGCAGTAAAACGACAAATATTAGCTCATACAGCGATATTTGAATGTTTTGACGATAAATACTGACAATGTTCGCCTAAATTTATCGTAATTGTTGGAAATTTCTGATTAAATCGCAGTAAAACGACAAATATTCGCTCAAACAGCGATATTTTGAATGTTTTGACGATAAATACTGACTAAATTTGTCTAAATCTATCGTAATTGTTGAAAATTCCTGATTAAATCGCAGTAAAACAACAAATATTCGCTCAAACAGCAATATTTTGAATGTTTTGACGATAAATACAGACTAAATTCGTCTAGATCTATCGTACTTGTTGAAAATTCCTGATTAAATCGCAGTAAAACAACAAATATTCGCTCAAACAGCGATATTTTGAATGTTTTGACGATTAATACTGACTAAATTCGTCTAAATCTATCGTAATTGTTGAAAATTCCTGATTAAATCGCAGTAAAATGACAAATATTCGGTCAAACAGCGATATTTTGAATGTTTTGACGATAAATACAGACTAAACTCGTCTAAATCTATCGTAATTGTTGAAAATTTATGTTTAAATCGCAGTAAAACGACAAATATTAGGTCAAACTGCGATATTTTGAATGTTTTGACGATAAATACAGACTAGATTTGTCTAAATCTATCGTAATTGTTAAAAATTCCTGATTAAATCGCAGTAAAACGACAAATATTTGACTCAAACAGCGATATTTTGAATGTTTTGACAATAAATACTGACTAAATCCGTCTAAATCTATCGTAATTGTTGAAATTTCCTGATTAAATCGCAGTAAAACGACAAATATTTGCTCAAACAGCAAGATTTTGAATGTTTTGACGATAAATACAGACTTAATTCGTCTAGATCTATCGTAATTGTTGAAAATTCTCCATTAAATAGCAGTAAAACGACAAATATTCGCTCAAACAGCGATATTTTGAATGTTTCGACGACTAATACTGACTAAATTTGCCTAAATCTATCGTATTTGCGGAAAATTTTTGATTAAATCGCAGTAAAACGACAAATATTGGCTCAAACAGCGATATTTTGAATGTTTTGACGATTAATACTGACTAAATTCGTCTAAATCTATCGTAATTGTTGAAAATTCCCGATTAAATCGCAATAAAACGACAAATATTCGGTCAAACAGCGATATTTTGAATGTTTTGACGATAAATACAGACTAAACTCGTCTAGATCTATCGTAATTGTTAAAAATTTATGTTTAAATCGCAGTAAAACGACAAATATTTGGTCAAACTGCGATATTATGAATGTTTTGACGATAAATACAGACTAAATTTGCCTAAATCCATCGTAATTGTTGGAAATTCCTGATTAAATCGCAGTAAAACGACAAATATTCGCTCAAACAGCGATATTTTGAATGTTTTGACAATAAATACAGACTAAATCCGTCTAAATCTATCGTAATTGTTGAAATTTCCTGATTAAGTCGCAGTAAAACGACAAATATTTGCTCAAACAGCAAGATTTTGAATGTTTTGACGATAAATACAGACTTAATTCGTCTAGATCTATCGTAATTGTTGAAAATTCTGCATTAAATAGCAGTAAAACGACAAATATTTGCTCAAACAGCGATATTTTGAATGTTTCGACGACTAATACTGACAAAATTCGCCTAAATCTATCGTATTTGCTGAAAATTTCTGATTAAATCGCAGTAAAACGACAAATATTTGCTCAAACAGCGATATTTTGAATGTTTTGACGATTAATACTGACTGAATTCGTCTAAATCTATCGTAATTGTTGAAAATTCCCGATTAAATCGCAATAAAACGACAAATATTCGGTCAAACAGCGATATTTTGAATGTTTTGACGATAAATACAGACTAAACTCGTCTAGATCTATCGTAATTGTTAAAAATTCATGTTTAAATCGCAGTAAAACGACAAATATTTGGTCAAACTGCGATATTATGAATGTTTTGACGATAAATACAGACTAAATTTGTCTAAATCTATCGTAATTGTTAAAAATTCCTGATTAAATCGCAGTAAAACGACAAATATTGGCTCAAACAGCGATATTTTGAATGTTTTGACAATAAATACAGACTAAATCCGTCTAAATCTATCGTAATTGTTGAAATTTCCTGATTAAATCGCAGTAAAACGACAAATATTTGCTCAAACAGCAAGAATTTGAATGTTTTGACGATAAATACAGACTTAATTCGTCTAGATCTATCGTAATTGTTGAAAATTCTCCATTAAATAGCAGTAAAACGACAAATATTTGCTCAAACAGCGATATTTTGAATGTTTCGACGACTAATACTGACTAAATTCGCCTAAATCTATCGTATTTGCTGAAAATTTTTGATTAAATCGCAGTAAAACGACAAATATTTGCTCAAACAGCGATATTTTGAATGTTTTGACGATTAATACTGACTAAATTTGTCTAAATCTATCGTACTTGTTGAAAATTCCTGATTAAATCGCTGTAAAACGACGAATATTCGCTCAAACAGCGATATTTTGAATGTTTTGACGATAGATACAGACTACATTCGTCTAGATCTATCGTAATTGTTGAAAATTCTTGATTAAATCGCAGTAAAACGACAAATATTTGCTCAAACAACGATATTGCGAATGTTTTGACGGTATATACTGACTAAATTTGTTTAAATCTATCGTAATTGTTGAAAATTCCCCATTAATTCGCAGGAAAACGACAAATATTCGCTCAAACAGCGATATTTTGAATGTATTGTCGACAAATACTGACTAAATTCGTAGAAATCTATCGTATTTGTTGAAAATTCCTGATTAAATCGCAGTAAAACGACAAATATTTGCTCAAACAGCGATATTTTGAATGTTTTGACGATAAATACAGACTAAATTTGTCTATATCTATCGTAATTGTCGAAAATTCCTGATTAAATCGCAGTAAAACGACAAATATTGGCTCAAACAGCGATATTTGAATGTTTTGACAATAGACACTGACAATGTTCGCCTAAATTCTATCGTAATTGTTGGAAATTTCTGATTAAATCGCAGTAAAACGACAAATATTCGCTCAAACAGCGATATTTTGAATGTTTTGACGATAAATACTGACTAAATTTGTCTAAATCTATCGTACTTGTTGAAAATTCCTGATTAAATCGCAGTAAAACAACAAATATTCGCTCAAACAGCAATATTTTGAATGTTTTGACGACAAATACAGACTAAATTCGTCTAGATCTATCGTACTTGTTGAAAATTCCTGATTAAATTGCAGTAAAACAACAAATATTCGCTCAAACAGCGATATTTTGAATGTTTTGACGATTAATACTGACTAAATTCGTCTAAATCTATCGTAATTGTTGAAAATTCCCGATTAAATCGCAATATAATGACAAATATTTGGTCAAACAGCGATATTTTGAATGTTTTGACGATAAATACAGACTAAACTCGTCTAGATCTATCGTAATTGTTGAAAATTTATGTTTAAATCGCAGTAAAACGACAAATATTAGGTCAAACTGCGATATTTTGAATGTTTTGACGATAAATACAGACTAGATTTGTCTAAATCTATCGTAATTGTTAAAAATTCCTGATTAAATCGCAGTAAAACGACAAATATTGGCTCAAACAGCGATATTTGAATGTTTTGACAATAAATACTGACTAAATCCGTCTAAATCTATCGTAATTGTTGAAATTTCCTGATTAAATCGCAGTAAAACGACAAATATTTGCTCAAACAGCAAGATTTTGAATGTTTTGACGATAAATACAGACTTAATTCGTCTAGATCTATCGTAATTGTTGAAAATTCTCCATTAAATAGCAGTAAAACGACAAATATTCGCTCAAACAGCGATATTTTGAATGTTTCGACGACTAATACTGACTAAATTCGCCTAAATCTATCGTATTTGCCGAAAATTTTTGATTAAATCGCAGTAAAACGACAAATATTGGCTCAAACAGCGATATTTTGAATGTTTTGACGATTAATACTGACTAAATTTGTCTAAATCTATCGTATTTGTTGAAAATTCCTGATTAAATCGCAGTAAAACGACAAATATTCGCTCAAACAGCGATATTCTGAATGTTTTGACGATAAATACAGACTACATTTGCCTAAATTCATCGTAATTGTTGGAAATTCCTGATTAAATCGCAGTAAAACGACAAATATTCGCTCAAACAGCGATATTTTGAATGTTTTGACAATAAATACAGACTAAATCTGTCTAAATCTATCGTAATTGTTGAAGTTTCCTGTTTAAATCGCAGTAAAACGACAAATATTTGCTCAAACAGCAAGATTTTGAATGTTTTGACGATAAATACAGACTTAATTCGTCTAGATCTATCGTAATTGTTGAAAATTCTCCATTAAATAGCAGTAAAACGACAAATATTTGCTCAAACAGCGATATATTGAATGTTTCGACGACTAATACTGACTAAATTCGCCTAAATCTATCGTATTTGCTGAAAATTCTTGATTAAATCGCAGTAACACGACAAATATTTGCTCAAACAGCGATATTTTGAATGTTTTGACGATTAATACTGACTAAATTCGTCTAAATCTATCGTAATTGTTGAATATTCCCGATTAAATCGCAATAAAACGACAAATATTCGGTCAAACAGCGATATTTTGAATGTCTCGACGACTAATACTGACTAAATTCGCCTAAATCTATCGTATTTGCTGAAAATTTTTGATTAAATTGCAGTAAAACGACAAATATTTGCTCAAACAGAGATATTTTGAATGTTTTGACGATTAATACTGACTAAATTCGTCTAAATCTATCGTAATTGTTGAAAATTCCCGATTAAATCGCAATAAAACGACAAATATTCGGTCAAACAGCGATATTTTGAATGTTTTGACGATAAATACAGACTAAACTCGTCTAGATCTATCGTAATTGTTGAAAATTCATGTATTAAATCGCAGTAAAACGACAAATATTTGGTCAAACTGCGATATGTTGAATGTTTTGACGATAAATACAGACTAAATTTGTCTAAATCTATCGTAATTGTTAAAAATTCCTGATTAAATCGCAGTAAAACGACAAATATTGGCTCAAACAGCGATATTTGAATGTTTTGACGATAAATACAGACTACATTTGCCTAAATCCATCGTAATTGTTGAAAATTCCTGATTAAATCGCAGTAAAACGACAAATATTCGCTCAAACAGCGATATTTTGAATGTTTTGACAATAAATACAGACTAAATCCGTCTAAATCTATCGTAATTGTTGAAATTTCCTGATTAAATCGCAGTAAAACGACAAATATTTGCTCAAACAGCAAGATTTTGAATGTTTTGACGATAAATACAGACTTAATTCGTCTAGATCTATCGTAATTGTTGAAAATTCTCCATTAAATAGCAGTAAAACGACAAATATTTGCTCAAACAGCGATATTTTGAATGTTTCGACGACTAATACTGACTAAATTCGCCTAAATCTATCGTATTTGCTGAAAATTTTTGATTAAATTGCAGTAAAACGACAAATATTTGCTCAAACAGAGATATTTTGAATGTTTTGACGATTAATACTGACTAAATTCGTCTAAATCTATCGTAATTGTTGAAAATTCCCGATTAAATCGCAATAAAACGACAAATATTCGGTCAAACAGCGATATTTTGAATGTTTTGACGATAAATACAGACTAAACTCGTCTAGATCTATCGTAATTGTTGAAAATTCATGTTTAAATCGCAGTAAAACGACAAATATTTGGTCAAACTGCTATATGTTGAATGTTTTGACGATAAATACAGACTAAATTTGTCTAAATCTATCGTAATTGTTAAAAATTCCTGATTAAATCGCAGTAAAACGACAAATATTGGCTCAAACAGCGATATTTGAATGTTTTGACGATAAATACAGACTACATTTGCCTAAATCCATCGTAATTGTTGAAAATTCCTGATTAAATCGCAGTAAAACGACAAATATTCGCTCAAACAGCGATATTTTGAATGTTTTGACAATAAATACAGACTAAATCCGTCTAAATCTATCGTAATTGTTGAAATTTCCTGATTAAATCGCAGTAAAACGACAAATATTTGCTCAAACAGCAAGATTTTGAATGTTTTGACGATAAATACAGACTTAATTCGTCTAGATCTATCGTAATTGTTGAAAATTCTCTATTAAATAGCAGTAAAACGACAAATATTTGCTCAAACAGCGATATTTTGAATGTTTCGACGACTAATACTGACTAAATTCGCCTAAATCTATCGTATTTGCTGAAAATTTTTGATTAAATCGCAGTAAAACGACAAATATTTGCTCAAACAGCGTTATTTTGAATGTTTTGACGATTAATACTGACTAAATTCGTCTAAATCTATCGTAATTGTTGAAAATTTCCGATTAAATCGCAATAAAACGACAAATATTCGGTCAAACAGCGATATTTTGAATGTTTTGACGATAAATACAGACTAAACTCGTCTAGATCTATCGTAATTGTTGAAAATTTATGTTTAAATCGCAGTAAAACGACAAATATTTGGTCAAACTGCGATATTATGAATGTCTTGACGATAAATACAGACTAAATTTGTCTAAATCTATCGTAATTGTTAAAAATTCCTGATTAAATCGCAGTAAAACGACAAATATTGGCTCAAACAGCGATATTTGAATGTTTTGACGACAAATACAGACTACATTTGCCTAAATCCATCGTAATTGCTGGAAATTCTTGATTAAATCGCAGTAAAACGACAAATATTCGCTCAAACAGCGATATTTTGAATGTTTTGACAATAAATACAGACTAAATCCGTCTAAATCTATCGTAATTGTTGAAATTTCCTGATTAAATCGCAGTAAAACGACGAATATTTGCTCAAACCTCAAGATTTTGAATGTTTTGACGATAAATACAGACTTAATTCGTCTAGATCTATCGTAATTGTTGAAAATTCTCCATTAAATAGCAGTAAAACGACAAATATTTGCTCAAACAGCGATATTTTGAATGTTTCGATGACTAATACTGACTAAATTCGCCTAAATCTATCGTATTTGCTGAAAATTTTTGATTAAATCGCAGTAAAACGACAAATATTTGCTCAAACAGCAATATTTTGAATGTTTTGACGATTAATACTGACTAAATTTGTCTAAATCTATCGTACTTGTTGAAAATTCCTGATTAAATCGCAGTAAAACGACAAATATTCGCTCAAACAGCGATATTTTGAATGTTTTGACGATAGATACAGACTACATTCGTCTAGATCTATCGTAATTGTTGAAAATTCTTGATTAAATCGCAGTAAAACGACAAATATTTGCTCAAACAACGATATTGCGAATGTTTTGACGGTATATACTGACTAAATTTGTTTAAATCTATCGTAATTGTTGAAAATTCCCCATTAATTCGCAGGAAAACGACAAATATTCGCTCAAACAGCGATATTTTGAATGTATTGTCGACAAATACTGACTAAATTCGTATAAATCTATCGTATTTGTTGAATATTCCTCATTAAATCGCAGTAAAACGACAAATATTTGCTCAAACAGCGATATTTTGAATGTTTTGACGATAAATACTGACTAAATTTGTCTAAATCTATCGTACTTGTTGAAAATTCCTGATTAAATCGCAGTAAAACAACAAATATTCGCTCAAACAGCAATATTTTGAATGTTTTGACGACAAATACAGACTAAATTCGTCTAAATCTATCGTACTTGTTGAAAATTCCTGATTAAATCGCAGTAAAACAACAAATATTCGCTCAAACAGCGATATTTTGAATGTTTTGACGATTAATACTGACTAAATTCGTCTAAATCTATCGTAATTGTTGAAAATTCCCGATTAAATCGCAATAAAATGACAAATATTCGGTCAAACAGCGATATTTTGAATGTTTTGACGATAAATACAGACTAAACTCGTCTAGATCTATCGTAATTGTTGAAAATTTATGTTTAAATCGCAGTAAAACGACAAATATTAGGTCAAACTGCGATATTTTGAATGTTTTGACGATAAATACAGACTAGATTTGTCTAAATCTATCGTAATTGTTAAAAATTCCTGATTAAATCGCAGTAAAACGACAAATATTGACTCAAACAGCGATATTTGAATGTTTTGACAATAAATACTGACTAAATCCGTCTAAATCTATCGTAATTGTTGAAATTTCCTGATTAAATCGCAGTAAAACGACAAATATTTGCTCAAACAGCAAGATTTTGAATGTTTTGACGATAAATACAGACTTAATTCGTCTAGATCTATCGTAATTGTTGAAAATTCTCCATTAAATAGCAGTAAAACGACAAATATTCGCTCAAACAGCGATATTTTGAATGTTTCGACGACTAATACTGACTAAATTTGCCTAAATCTATCGTATTTGCCGAAAATTTTTGATTAAATCGCAGTAAAACGACAAATATTGGCTCAAACAGCGATATTTTGAATGTTTTGACGATTAATACTGACTAAATTCGTCTAAATCTATCGTAATTGTTGAAAATTCCCGATTAAATCGCAATAAAACGACAAATATTCGCTCAAACAGCGATATTTTGAATGTTTTGACGATAAATACAGACTAAACTCGTCTAGATCTATCGTAATTGTTAAAAATTTATGTTTAAATCGCAGTAAAACGACAAATATTTGGTCAAACTGCGATATTATGAATGTTTTGACGATAAATACAGACTAAATTTGCCTAAATCCATCGTAATTGTTGGAAATTCCTGATTAAATCGCAGTAAAACGACAAATATTCGCTCAAACAGCGATATTTTGAATGTTTTGACAATAAATACAGACTAAATCCGTCTAAATCTATCGTAATTGTTGAAATTTCCTGATTAAATCGCAGTAAAACGACAAATATTTGCTCAAACAGCAAGATTTTGAATGTTTTGACGATAAATACAGACTTAATTCGTCTAGATCTATCGTAATTGTTGAAAATTCTCCATTAAATAGCAGTAAAACGACAAATATTTGCTCAAACAGCGATATTTTGAATGTTTCGACGACTAATACTGACTAAATTCGCCTAAATCTATCGTATTTGCTGAAAATTTTTGATTAAATCGCAGTAAAACGACAAATATTTGCTCAAACAGCGATATTTTGAATGTTTTGACGATTAATACTGACTAAATTTGTCTAAATCTATCGTACTTGTTGAAAATTCCTGATTAAATCGCTGTAAAACGACAAATATTCGCTCAAACAGCGATATTTTGAATGTTTTGACGATAGATACAGACTACATTCGTCTAGATCTATCGTAATTGTTGAAAATTCTTGATTAAATCGCAGTAAAACGACAAATATTTGCTCAAACAACGATATTGCGAATGTTTTGACGGTATATACTGACTAAATTTGTTTATATCTATCGTAATTGTTGAAAATTCCCCATTAATTCGCAGGAAAACGACAAATATTCGCTCAAACAGCGATATTTTGAATGTATTGTCGACAAATACTGACTAAATTCGTATAAATCTATCGTATTTGTTGAAAATTCCTGATTAAATCGCAGTAAAACGACAAATATTTGCTCAAACAGCGATATTTTGAATGTTTTGACGATAAATACAGACTAAATTTGTCTATATCTATCGTAATTGTCGAAAATTCCTGATTAAATCGCAGTAAAACGACAAATATTGGCTCAAACAGCGATATATGAATGTTTTGACGATAAATACTGACAATGTTCGCCTAAATTCATCGTAATTGTTGGAAATTTCTGATTAAATCGCAGTAAAACGACAAATATTCGCTCAAACAGCGATATTTTGAATGTTTTGACGATAAATACTGACTAAATTTGTCTAAATCTATCGTACTTGTTGAAAATTCCTGATTAAATCGCAGTAAAACAACAAATATTCGCTCAAACAGCAATATTTTGAATGTTTTGACGACAAATACAGACTAAATTCGTCTAGATCTATCGTACTTGTTGAAAATTCCTGATTAAATCGCAGTAAAACAACAAATATTTGCTCAAACAGCGATATTTTGAATGTTTTGACGATTAATACTGACTAAATTCGTCTAAATCTATCGTAATTGTTGAAAATTCCCGATTAAATCGCAATAAAATGACAAATATTTGGTCAAACAGCGATATTTTGAATGTTTTGACGATAAATACAGACTAAACTCGTCTAGATCTATCGTAATTGTTGAAAATTTATGTTTAAATCGCAGTAAAACGACAAATATTAGGTCAAACTGCGATATTTTGAATGTTTTGACGATAAATACAGACTAGATTTGTCTAAATCTATCGTAATTGTTAAAAATTCCTGATTAAATCGCAGTAAAACGACAAATATTGGCTCAAACAGCGATATTTGAATGTTTTGACAATAAATACTGACTAAATCCGTCTAAATCTATCGTAATTGTTGAAATTTCCTGATTAAATCGCAGTAAAACGACAAATATTTGCTCAAACAGCAAGATTTTGAATGTTTTGACGATAAATACAGACTTAATTCGTCTAGATCTATCGTAATTGTTGAAAATTCTCCATTAAATAGCAGTAAAACGACAAATATTTGCTCAAACAGCGATATTTTGAATGTTTCGACGACTAATACTGACTAAATTCGCCTAAATCTATCGTATTTGCCGAAAATTTTTGATTAAATCGCAGTAAAACGACAAATATTGGCTCAAACAGCGATATTTTGAATGTTTTGACGATAAATACTGACTAAATTTGTCTAAATCTATCGTAATTGTTGAAAATTCCTGATTAAATCGCAGTAAAACGACAAATATTCGCTCAAACAGCGATATTTTGAATGTTTTGACAATAAATACAGACTAAATCCGTCTAAATCTATCGTAATTGTTGAAATTTTCTGATTAAATCGCAGTAAAACGACAAATATTTGCTCAAACAGCAAGATTTTGAATGTTTTGACGATAAATACAGACTTAATTCGTCTAGATCTATCATAATTGTTGAAAATTCTCCATTAAATAGCAGTAAAACGACAAATATTTGCTCAAACAGCGATATTTTGAATGTTTCGACGACTAATACTGACTAAATTCGCCTAAATCTATCGTATTTGCTGAAAATTTTTGATTAAATCGCAGTAACACGACAAATATTTGCTCAAACAGCGATATTTTGAATGTTTTGACGATTAATACTGACTAAAT